>BMAV01011918.1:0-10533 GCA_019973955.1 Trichonephila inaurata madagascariensis | reverse complement strand
ATAGTACCAAATACCACCAAGGTCAACATTATGGTTGAGATAGTACGTAACTTTTGATTATTTGTATTTTAAATATGTACTTAACATTTTATTTCTGTGTGTGCATGCTCGATTTCTATTCTAAGAGGGAAGCATTTTGAAAAGGTAATTACCGTCGGCACTTTTTTCTCTTTTTCTTTCTTCTCTTCTTTTTTTTCACCTGTTACTTTTTTCTCGCCTTCCTCCTCCGGTGGTTTTGCTGCCTGTTCTTTCTCGTCTAAACTTTTTTCTGTTTCTTTTTCGTCCCCCTCTGGTAAACCTTCAAGTTTTTTTTCGCCAACATCCTCCTGCATCTTTTCTTGTTCCGTTTCATCCTCCAAATCTGTTCTACGATTGAAAGTTTCAAAATTTTAATAATCCATGCACATTTTTAGATTATACAAGGGGTGATCAAATGAAAAGGTACGAAACGACATGGTGGGTACAAATATGTAGGCTTTATTCAAAATATGCACCATAGACCTGAGCACAACGATCCCATTGATGAACAAGCCGCAGGATTCCTTGTTCCCAGAATTCCTGTGGCTGTGACGAGACCCAGTCCTTTACAGTGTCCTTGAGTACGTCGTCCGAGTTGAAGCGCTTCCCTTTTAGGTGTTTCTTCAGTGGTTGTCCACCTTGTCGATGAGATCGCTCATGATGACAGTGTTTGCCTGGCCTGGTCTCTGGTCATCACCCACACTCTTACGGCCTGCACGAAAACGGGCACTCCATTTTCTGACAGACTTGTCAGAGACACATTTCTCCCCGTAAACGATCACCATCCACCGATGAATAGCTGCCGGTTTCTCACCTGCCGCTGTCAGAAATCGGATAACACTTCGCTGCTCCTCAATCGTCGAATTTTCCAACGCGAACGCCATCCTGTCCTCATACGGAGTGCCGCATCATTTGGACGCCGCTTTTTATAAGAGCCTTTGTGCTCTTTCCTGCGCATGCGGGCGCCCGCGCATGATCCGATCCCAGTCAGAGCCTCCAATGGCAGATGTCTCGCTACATTCTCCCATGGCGGAATATGCAAATATTTAACTGTATCATTTTTATGTCGTTTCGTACCTTTTCATTGATCACCCCTTGTATAATGGCTAAAACTCATTTTTCATAGTACTTCTTAACAAACCTGTTCTAAATATTAATCCAAATGTTATTGCGTGGGAAGTTTCAAGATCTTTTATACAGAAACATCAGTCGAATGAGAAAAAAATACTGATGAAGAAAAATGAAACCCATTCTTAACATACCATATATTTCCAAATACGAGTCGATCAGTGTATAAACCAAGGGTACTTTTTTCCCCCCTAAAAAATTTACCCAAAAATTTGAATCTTGTATCAAAGCTGAATTGAAAAAAAAAAAAAGGAGAAAAATTTCTATAATTTTGAAACATGTGTGGCCTAGAAGGCAAAAGCGTTGACAAGCGTGTAAAATGGGTAGAATATTTTCCAATCAAAATGGTAAAAAGTAAAGAAATAGACATCAATGACGATAATTTTATTTCTGATATAAACCTATCTGAACCTAAGGTTAAACATATTTTTCCCTCATTCATGTTTATTTAAGTCACCTGGTTGGGGTGGTTGGTTTGTTGTTGGCCTTCTGTACCCAAGGTTGCGGGTTCGACCTCGGCCCAAGTCGGTGGATTTTCATGATGCAGAAAATCGATAGCAGCCATGTCGTATGATTATACGGCATGTAAAAGATCCCCAGAGTGTCTTTTTGGCTTGAGTGCTCTCGGCAAAATTAAATTCTAGTACAGGTTCACATCGTCAGAGCTCAGGTGCCTCCCTCTATGGATGAAACTGGGTGTCAAAATTACCTGCGGCGATTGGTATCCGCCTATAGGGGGCTGCACTAAAAAGAAATTCCCCAGCTCCCGGGGAATGTACTAGGTCTGCAACACTAATCCGCTGCCCACTAGAAATAAAAAAAAAATAATTTTATATTAGGTTTTATATTATGCCAGTCTCATTTTGTTCGACATTTTTTTCGAGGGGAGGGGAATTAGTAGGAAAAGAAATTCGTATTTGGCAAACTACACAAATTAGGGATGGTGATCTGAGATCGATTAATCGAATAATCGATTTCTCGGGCCAAAACAAATCGATTTTTTAAATCAATATATAGCATTGAATCGATTCAGGGAATCGATATTTCATCCTAGAAAATCAACATTCGACTGTTTCTGTTTTGGTAAAAACCATAAAATTATTTACAATTAGAGTTGAATGTACTATCTTTAAAACCTGTATAATATTACAGTGTTGGATGTTAAAGGGTTAGTTTACTGGCAAAAACAAAAAAACTCTATTTATCATCACATTAACTCAATAGCCATGATGAGTATCGTGGGATCATCTGTTTCTTGTGAGTGCCTTTTTTCGATTGCGGGCAACATCACAAGTGATGAGTGGAATCGCTTGGATCCCAGTAGACGACAGATAGTTGTTTCTAAAATGCTTAGATACTAAGCACTGGAAACTATAAGCTGTATTATCTATTTTCTAAACTTTTTAATGTAACAAATACATTTAGAAAATAAATGTCTTCTTTTATACCTGATACCCTTTGGTATGGTACTAAAAATAACTGTAATTGTTGAATTCCCTGAACTAAAAAATGTCCTGATTTTACTGATAAGAGATCGTTTATTATGGTATCTTTCGTTTTTGATAAAATGGATTTATATTTACATTGTAAATGCAGACTTGAAAAAAAATTGATTTTTTAGAAATCGATCTTTCAGACCTCGATTTTTTGTGAATCGATTTATTAGGTTACGATTCGAATCGATTTAAAAATCGATCTTTTTCGAAAAGAGTTGCCATTCCTAACACAAATTTTTCTGTAAGAGGCGATAGCCACTGACCAAAGGGGATCGAGTGGAAAGTTTCAACAGCAGGATGCTCGACATTTTTTCTGTAAATGAGAAACAAGTTCCAAATTGGATGCCGAAATCAAAAAAGACAGCTCGTAATCGTTAACCTGTTTCTTCCCCTGGGGGTATAACTCGCCGCAGGATTCCTTGCATTTAGACGTCCCGTTGAGTGAATGCGATTTAAAAAAAACCTTTTAAAACTAGGATTCTGAATGAATTTAAAAAAAAATTTACTTTTTTTTTTGTAGAATAACAGTTCATTTCAAAAACATTCCCAAAATTAAAAGATAAATCCGCTTACACAGGCTAATCAAAAAAAACCCCCTTTCCCCCGAGATTAGCTGATTTGTATATATAAAAGCCAACCTTTTTTTTTGATTTTAAAAAAATTTCCCAAAAAAATTCTTGGTTGTATACGGAAATATGCGGCACATATTTATACTCAGAAATGATTTTCTTTTTGGGAATATTTAGACTTTTTTTTAAAACAGAAATGTGTGGGTTTTCCCTTGCCTCGGCCATTTTATGCATTCTTAAAATTGCCTTAAAAGGGGAACCAAAATAAAATTTTTTACCCAAGCTTTAAATATTAACCCCATGCCAGCAATTAATCGCCAAAGAGATTTTATTTTTTTATCCCAACCTATTTTATCTAGAGCATGAAAACTTTTGGCAAATGAAAATTATATATGTTTGATGTCCTCAATGACTAAATACTAAAATTTTTTGTGTGGGCAAACAAAAATTTGCTATAATTCGAAAAAAAATCAAAAGTTTTAAATAAAAGTATTTAAAAAACACTGTCTTTAATCACTTTCAGCCATTTTCCAAGTTAAAAACCATTTGAAATTACCTGAAAGAATTGAATGGATTTAAATGTAAATATTAATAACTGTATGATATTTGAATATTTTTAATTGTAAAGGTATTTTATGCATTATCGCAACCTATTGGCTACATTATATGAAACGAAGCACCTAGTTGTCAAGTCAGCGCATACGACACATAGGAAATCAGGTTGCCTTGATGTTCCACTAGGCAACAAGAAATAATTTTTTTGGTCTGTTTCCGTTTTAAAAAATTCTATTCTTACTAATTTTGGGGTTAAAAAACGAATATTTTAAAAGAAATTTATTTATTAGCTCTTTTTTTTAAGATATACAAAAGCCCATCTATCAATTTATGGATAAATTTGAAGAACCAAACATTACAATCTAATAAATAAATAAAAAGTCATGTTTCACAAGAAAAAAGTGCTCATATAAGAAATGCAGTATTTTTAGTTTATTTCCCCGTGAACATTACCTTTGATTTTCTTGTATGTCGAACCCCAATATCCCTTTTTAACTGTCCCACTGTAGTTGGAGCATTGACTCATCTCAACGACCCCTGACTTTACATTCCATTCTTAGCGATATCTTGATGAAACCTTTTTTTACTGTGTTCATCGTTTTCAGCCCACAGTTCTTAGGGGAAAAAAAAAAGATGGTAATGTATAAAAAATGGATCTTGAAATATTATATCCTGGCTATGGAACTTTTTTTAGGAGTTATTTCCCAACTGTTGATATTTTTTCTTTGATGCCTAGAAAGCCCCATACTTTTTAATGGTTTCCCAGGCTACTTTTTTTTCCCCACCAGAATTTAATAAAAAAGGGGTCCTTCAGGATTTTCTAAAGAAAGCCCAGAAGATTCCCCCTTAATATTTACATCACCAACCTTTGTGAATTTTATCTGGTATTGGAAACGCTCTCCATTCTTGGTTTATGTGTTTCACGAAGTTCTTCATTAAATTTCCCGCTTAATGCAGGGGTGGAAGCAGAGGGTCATTTGGGATATTTTAACCAGATTTCGTTTTTTGGGCGGGCCTTTTTTGATGTAGTGCGGTTTTTTATCTCTACTGTCCCACAAACGAAAAAACAGCAGTACTTGGGATAATAACGCATCCCCATGAGTAAAGCAATGACTTTAAGTTCCACAGATCGCCATTTATGATCCTCGTATTTAATTAACTCTAGAAGTAATTTCACATTTGCATAAGTTTCCTTCACGTGAACGTAATGGCCGATGGGAATAGAAGGAAGAAGGTTGCCGTAGTGTAGTAATATTGCTTTCAAACTAAGCTTGAAATATTCTATAAACAACCTCTAGTTATTTGGATCTTAACTGATGTTCATGAAATTCACTAAGCCGTTGACATCAATACATGTAATCGCATGTTCTTTCTTCTCAAAGAAATGAAGAAGATTCTTTTCACGAGTCCTGTATTCTGTAACCTTGATGCTTAGTAGGAGTAAATTCCATTGTTGCTGTCTAGATGCCAGAAGCTCTGCCTTCTGCTTTGGAGAGTCAAGATCTCGCACGAGTTCACTGGATTCTGATTTAGTCTGTGGGGATTCGTAACTTGAGTCGTGCACTATTGTCTGTTCTTTATTCTACTGACGCTCTAGTTTACACTCAAGACACACCTACAGAGGTGGCGCTGTTACACGCCTTTCTCGTAGAAGTTAAAAATCTATCCTGAGACTAGTTCTTTCATCTATCCGCTTAAATAAACATCGCGAAGATCAAACACAGAATGTTAAGATGAGTGAAAATACGGCTTTTTATGAGTAAAGAAGAATTCTGATTCTTGAAAACAAGAGCTAATCTGAAGTTTTCATGGGGATTTTCATGTTAAGTGGTTGGTTCAAAATGACGTGGTCCGTCGCCAAAAGCCCTCGTGTAGTTGAACAGTGCGAAGTTAATATTCAATCAATCAATCAATTCATGTTTAGTGGGCCAAAATATTTCATAATAAACTATTTTTGAGCCTGAAACATTTTTGGTGCTGCCTAGTGTTATAGATAGAGTTGGCGATTGTGTGTGTTGCAATAATACGTAAGTACCATTATAAATATTGTTTTGTTATTAATTTTTAAAAGTCTATTTATTAAACTGTTCCTGTATCCTAGTTGAACCTCCTGATTTTTTGGGCTGCAAACTTTTTTGGCTAATCGCTTTTTCACAGTTGCGAAACGTTTGAACCCAACACCTACAAGTCGACTGTTGGAAGAATAATAACCAATGACCGAAAATCAGATAAAAAACAGGTCTGGCTAAGATTGTCATTTGGCACTTAAATCTTTAAAAATTTGATGCCAATCTTTTGCCACCAAATCAGAGGATTCAAAAAGGATCCAACTGAAACGATTTCTTCTATAACACTCTTGTTCCATCAGATTAGCAACAGTTCTAATGTTTACATTCTGGAATTTTAATGTTTTTTTAGAAGAAACAGCTAGGCCTGTTGAATAAAATAATTCGGCATGAGTTATACTTACTTGATAATGTAGTTATACTTACATTTAAATCACATTGAAACAACAGAAGGGTCGTTGAAAAATCCAGTAAAAATCAATCTCTTAAAGGGTTAAATTTTCCCATCTGGAATAAAGCTATCACAAAATCAGAGAGAGTGGACTTATTCTGATTCTTCATTGAACATCATTTCACTTTTCATTTCATTTAGCTTAATGCGATGACAATATATATAACAAATATTGCAATAACTTACTTTGTCGTTTTTTCAGCATCTGTATCTTTCTCTCCAGCTTTTTCTACTTTCTCTTCAGCATCTGTTTCTTCTTTTCTTCGCATCTGTTTCTTTTTCTTCAGCTTCTTTTTCATCCTTCTCTTCAGTTTCTTTTTTCTTCTTCTTCGTCAGTTTCGCTCTTTCTCTTCGGCTTTTTCTTCTTTCTCTAGATTTTTGTTTGATATCTTCTTCTGAGTCCTCCATTTTTTTATCTTCTGTCTCGATGTTATAAAAGCCCTTTTTTTAAATGATTCAATGTTAACAATTCTCACAAACGAGAATAAAACCAATTTTCAAAATTAAATGATGACTTTTTGAACTGAAAAAAAAAAACTTTACAGCTCGTCATGTTTTCTGGTGCAAATTTGCTAACTTATTGGTAAGTTTCCCGGCCTATTTTGGAATTTTTGGCATCCATTTTGCCACACCTGGTAAAAACACACAAATACCGAGACTTGATATTTATATATGCATTTTTTTTTCCAAAAACCCAACAACAATAATAAAAAAAAAGGCGCCAGTATCTTGGGCAGTAGCGATATAATTCATATGAGGTTTTAGGTGGGGCCAAGTCTTGTATCCATAACGTTTTAAGGTACTTACGTACTGTAGCAACAGAACGTGCGAAATAACTTCCCGTTGGCACCCCCGATTTTGAGTGTCGCACGCACTGAATTAGCCCCCATGTGCTTCTTTTTTTTAAAAGTCCCCAAATAGGGTGCGATAATACGTAAGTACCCATTTTAGTTAAAATAATCAAATTATCGGGGACCTATTTTCACGTTCATTTAATTCAAATTAATTCAATAGTAGTAAATTGTTTATGGACCTGTTTCGTTTTATTTGAATGAAAATTTTTAAACCGTGCCAACCGTTTAAATTTTTTTTTTTTTTTTTTTCTTTTTTTGAACATACAACACACTGGTAACTCTTTCGGTCACATGATAAATACAATCTCATGTTCTCCATTTAATTCAAAGTAAACTGACAATACACTTATACTTGTTGTTCTATTTGTAAAATTAAGATATATAATTTCAAACTTAATAATTGGGTAAAGACGTTCAAATGTTAAAATACTTCAAAAAATTTTTCAAAGTTTAAAAAATATATGTTATAGAAGTATTTTTAATCGAGTGTATTTTGTTTACCTATGTATGTTAATTTTTCAAAATGTACTTTTAAAAGAAAGTTTTTGAAAAAAAAACGTTAGAACACAAGTTGGGGAAAAACGGGCGTCATTATGTGACGTCATAGTCACATAAGTTTAGCCCATTTTACAAATACACTATGTACATTACGTACACGAAAATATTGGGTGGATGTATAATTATCCGGCGTTTTTTCAACAAATTTAATTTTTCAAAATGTAAAAATATTTGACAAAAACATGTTAAACACCTGGCGAAACGCAAACCTTCTTTCTTTTGACGTTTTTGAAGAGAACCCTAACCCCCCCAGTGAAAAAATTTCCCAAAAATGTTGTCAGGCCCCGTCCTTTCCAGGGCGCCAAAGACTCTGACCGTCGAAATGATGGCCGCCCCTTTTCATGACTTATCCTCCAAGCTGGTATTGCCTGATTTGAAACGGGCAGTTCCACTCCCTACACTGACTTTTACTGATTGTTCTTTTGCCAAAAAGTTCGTTGAGATCGCGAAATGACTTTGCTGCTTTCCATCCTTTCTCGTAGATCATAATAAGGCGAATATGAGTATGGTTTTCGACAAGCATTTTTCTAAAACATAGAAAAGGGTTTTTTTTTATTCAAAAATAATAAAAACGCTACTTTTCACTGATGAAAAACGCGCTGATATAAACGTTGGATAATTATGCATCAATCCAATATATATCGAAAAAAAAAACCCATTTCAAACCATTTTCAATCATCTTTATACCAAAAACCCTTTCTTTTTTAAACCTTCGACGACGTTTTCCAGCTAAAAAAACCAGCCCTTATAAAGCAGCGTCATCTCTTGGTCAATTTTATCATGCCCTGCCAATTTTTACCATAGATATACTAAATATTGTTAAAATTTGCCAAGGGGGGTATAGTGGTTAGAGCACCGGACCCCGCCCGATCCCCGTCCCAAAACCCTTTGAGTACACGCGAGCACGTGCCGTTAAACAATGGGTCCGAAAGCGGGGCTAATCATAATGGGAGTGAAAAACCCCCAATTCAGTTCCATGCCAAAAGGGAGGTGGAGATAGGTGGTGTCGCCATCTATCGTTACTTCAGGAATTTGAGCTAAATCACCGTCACCTGTATGGTGCTCAAGGCTGGGCCCAAAGACAGGCGTAATTAGCCCATTTCCAGATGAATTCTGTGGGCCTGATCTGGCTTGTAGACAGGTGGTTGAAAACACAATTTTTTGGTTACTTTAGCTTCTGACTATCTTTTCTTTTACCGCTTATTTCTTATTCCTTCTCTTGATTTTCTATTGTAATATATTCTTCAAAGTGCTCCATTCTTTCATTTTATATATTCGAAAATCTGCGCCATACAATAAGTAACGAGTTCGAGAAACGTCATTTCGTAAGAAGGCCACCATGCCGTTAGGGTTGATGCTAGTGTAATGATTTACGGATGGATGCGGAAAATGGGGTAGTGGTCCAGATGTTGATCTCGTCATTCTTGGGAAATTTTGGAGTACATTGACTGTGTTGAAAGTTTTAAACAAGGGGGAAAAAGGTGGCGTTGAAAATTCAATTTTCCAAATACAAAACCATGACCCCCCCTTTAAGATTCCTCTTTAAAAAAATTTCTAGTTCCTATAAATAAATGGGGCCTCAAAACCTGGGGAAGATCTTTGGACTATTTTTGTTTTAGTTTGCCACCGATCGACCATGGAGATAACGTATATTAAAGTTAAAAATGAAAATAATTATTATATTATATGATCATTATTAAAGTAAAAATTATATTAATGAAATATTTAAAATATATACCGTAAAAAATTAGGGTTTAAAGCCACCTTTTTTCGCTGATTTTTTTTTTTTTGATATTCGCCATAAAAGCTCACCTACTTTACAAAGAATCCTGAAATATACGTTAAAGTGTTATGTTTTTTTAAGCCATTTATTCAGGATTTTCGCAAAAAACTTTGGAAAATTAGTATATATATATTTCTAGAATTACAACCCTTTAAGTTCATAAGGAGTGTCATTTCTTTTAAATAAACTGTATTTCAATATATGTTGAAGTCTAATTTTCTTCTATGGTCAACTTTTTTTTAATTTTTAAAGCTTTCATTTTTATACACGGCGTATAACGCGTACCCCTAAATTTCGATCTTATTTTTTTAGTTAAAAGTGCGTGTTATACGCCGGATTTTACGGTAATCATAAACGGATTCAACAACAGGACTTACACAGTCGACCTTTTTCTAGACGTCAAAAAAGCATTCGACAGGATGTGGCATGACGGATTAACATACAAAATGATTCTATTTAAATTTCCTACCTTCCTAATCAAAATCTTTCACACTATTTCGACAATAGGACCTTCAATGTAAAACTAAATAATGTCTCGTCCAGTCAACGCCCCGTCATAGCTTCGACACCGCAAGGGTCAATCCTTAGTCCGGCTCTCTATAATATTTACATCAGCAATTTTCCAACTGATGAAAGCTTAACAGTCTGCCTCTTTGCTAATGATGCTGCAATCCTTGTAACAAAAAGCACTGTTATCCAAGCCGTCAACTATACCCAAGCTTATATTTTCAAATTGCAAGAATGGCTTACCAAATGGCTGATACCTATTAACACGGAAAATCAAATGCAATAGTCTTCAGGAAAACTAGATCTCTGATCAACCCTCCCCCTCTTCAAATCTTTCATCAAGCAATAGCATGGGCTTTTCAAATCAATTACCTTGGACTTCTACTAAATGACAATTTAACGTACAAACCCAACTTTAAAGAGTTAGTAAAAAGTATTGGGCAAAAACACTACGCTTTAATAGACATTATCGGCAGAAAATCAAAACTCTCCCCAAAAATAGACTTTTGTTTAAAACAATATCTCCGCCCAATCCCGTTTAAGGGATC
>BMAV01011917.1:0-39664 GCA_019973955.1 Trichonephila inaurata madagascariensis | reverse complement strand
CTTATTTAAATTTTGGGGATTACTTGCAGGCCCACTTTATTTAAAAGATTAGCGTAAGGGCTGGGTAGTATTATTCACTTGTGCTGTGTCCGAGCAGTGCATTTTGAACTTATTACATCTCTTTCTACCGCAGCATTTTACAATCTTTAAGAAGATTTATTTCGAGAAGAGGACGACCGACCATTATTTATTCGGATAATGAAACAAATTTTGTTGGGTCTAATAGCGCACTTAATTCTATTGACTGGGATGTAGTAATGTCTAAAGTTAATATCCAAAAAATAAAGTGGAAATTTAACCCTCCCAGTGCCGCATGGTGGGGGGGATTTTGGGAAAGAATGATTCAAATGTTAAAACAAATTTTGAGAAAAATGTTAGGTAGAGCTTCGTTATATTACGAAGAATTAAATACTGTACTATGTGAATGTGAACATGTGATCAATTCTAGACCCTTAACTTACATTTCTGAGGATGTTAATGATTTATCACCATTAACACCAGCCATGTTTTACAAGAAATCGAAACGTCAGATGTAACTGACATAGATTGTCTAGATCATCAAGAAATCAATAAGAGGATAAGACATGTTCAAACCATTCGGGAACAGCTAAGGAAAAGATTTAGAATTGAGTACCTAGGCCAACTGAGAGAGCAAACGCAGCGTCACCGGAAATCAAGACCCTTAACGGTGGGAGAAGTAGTTGTGGTGGAAAATAGTTTAAAGAATCGGACTCTGTGGTCTCTTGCTAGAGTAATTCAACTAATTCCTGGAAAAGATGGACACATTAGAGTCGCTCGAGTCAAAACTGAGACTGGGGAACTGGTCAGACCAGTGCAAAGACTTTACAATCTAGAACTGCAAGAACCAGAAATTAATTTACCAAAAGATCTGACTGATTCTGTCATTCGCACAAGGAGAGGCAGAAAAGTAACTACTCCGAAGCGTTTGACATATGCCTAAAATGTATTTTGTACAAGTTTTGTTTACTGTAAATTTTGCTTTATTTTAACACCAGCATTCTGTAGCACCTATATTGTTAATCATACTGTTGTATTTTATATGTTGTGTTTGAGTTTTTTTTACAGCAGGAAAACTCAAAGGTGGGAGAATGTTGCGAACGCACACAAAGAGCGAAGGAGTGATTGATTGACCCGAGGAGGGGCGAGCGCCTAATAAATCTTAGTCACCCAAGGAGGGAAGGGGTGACTGACCCTAGGAAGGAGTGTAAGCGTAGTTTCTCTTTTCTCTGTTGGCAACAGGGGGAGGAAAAGAGCTCCGAACAGAGAAGGAATGTAGTTCCACTAGAGGCGTTTGGAGGAAACGGACGGCTATGAGCGTGCGCGATAATACTTAAGCTTTTTTATGCATCCTTGTAAATACTTAATAAATGTTTTATTTAAATTGAGAAACACTCGTAGCCACATCATTTATTTCGCACTTAGTTTACAGTTTGTGAATAAGTTGTGAAGTTCAGTATTGAACAGATGCTTACATGAAATTTCACACAAATATGAAAATAATATGAAAACCTTGTGGAAATTTTGTCCCCTCATTTCATTGATGATTTTTACGGATTTGATCCTGAAATGAATACATACAATCACAGTAGACATTGTGAAACTAGAATATGATTAAGGGTTCGATTCATTGAATGCTGCCGATGTCATGGTGTGTATTCAAACGAACTCTCCACTTCTTGACGATGACATCAACACAGAAAAATGAACTTACGAAGATAGAGAAATTGAGAAAATAATCCAGATGAAAAAATAAGATCTTTAAAACAAGGGGGAAATTAAAAACAGTATTCTGTGTTGACGCTTGACATAAGAAGAGAGAAAAGAAAACTTGGTGGGAAGTTTTCGAGTTAAAGAAGTTTTCCTTTATGTAAAAATAAAACAGTTAAAAAGCTTTCCATTATTATTACTTTTCGCCGTTTTATGTGTTTTGGCGTGTGAAAAATGAGTTTTATTAACCTAGCGCAACACGAAGACTATTGGTTACAAACCTCGTCATTTTGAATCATGGTTAACCATTGAATTCTCTCCGTGCTCTTTCACACCAACCAGAGGATCGTCGAGAGCTCCCTTTACATGGAGTCTATAGAAGCACTAGACCGGAACTCATGACATACCGATCACGATTCGGAGACCATGACCATTAAGTTACCTTGGCCTCCTGGCGTGTGTAAGAATGGGAGTTATAGAGATAATACTTACACATTCTACCTGAACACGATTCATCATAGAGCCACTTAAAAATAAATTTTATTGTAAAACTGATTCAGAATTACAAAGACTGTAGATTCGTTTACTTTTCCCGCTTTTATTATTTTTTGTTAAGTAAATATATATTGGTTTCAAGAAATTTGTCATGAATTATTTATTTTTTCTATAGAAATATTTCATTTCA
Source organism: Trichonephila inaurata madagascariensis (assembly GCA_019973955.1). Classification (NCBI taxonomy): domain Eukaryota; kingdom Metazoa; phylum Arthropoda; class Arachnida; order Araneae; family Nephilidae; genus Trichonephila; species Trichonephila inaurata. Next base: position 37,251 of record BMAV01011917.1, on the reverse strand, counting down.
TGTGGTACTTTCAAGAAACCAATTAACCCTACTAAAAAAAGTGAAGAGCTCCTGTGGCTGTATATACAAGTATAGTTTATTTCTAACCACATTTTCATTATTGTGCATAAAAGCGAAACTATAAAAGGACTCTGAATATAGAGTCGGATACCTTAACACATTCACTACCATCTAATATAGCGGCATATGCCGCTTTGCCCACACATGTTAGTTAATATCTTTTATTACATACTTTGGGTATTTATTTAGGAAATTAAAGGGTAGTATATACATGTAAGAGAAGGATAATTAAATTAGATTAAAAATTAAATTCTCTATCTAGCACTTAACTCATCTTTTTCCTCACCTCTTGAAGTATCAAACTCTAATCGCCCATTTATTTCTTCCGAACATATGGCCTAGCCAATAAACATGTCTAATTCCAGATCGTTACATTTAATAGCCCTATATGTCAGCATTAACTTTCAAGAGCACTCATGTGAACGCCTCGATCGGTGTTTTAAGTGTTTAACCCACTTAAGATTTTTCGGTGGCGTTCTTTTTCTCTCTACATTTTTGTGTCAGATGATGTCTAACTTTGATCAAAGTTCCTTTTTAAAAACTAAATCTGTTTCTGACTTCAAATCATGTCATATATATATATATATATATATATATGCTTTTCATTTTTTTGTTTTCGGATTCGTGGAAAATAAAAGGTCAACATATAATTAATTATCTGGATTAAATCCTTCCCAACTGTTAAATTTGCTTCATTTGAAGAGTTTGTTTGTTCATAAATAAGGAATTATAATTCGAGAAAAAGCTTTAATTTAAAAACATATTTTTTAAGAAAAAAGTCCTACCTTAATTCAAAAAAGCGATCAATACAATATCTAATTATAATATATAATATATATAAAATTATATGAAAACTATTCATAGTTTTTGGTATTTGTTATTGTACATACAAAAAATAAAGAATAGATAGTTAATAATCCCCTTGAGAAAGGGAATATCTCTTGCTTGATGTGCTATTGTTTGTTTCACATGTCAATCAAATAGTTAATTTTTTTTATCGTATCGTTTATTTCAAAGTAAACACAAATAGTGAAAGGGCACATTCTGTTCTTTACAAACATAGATGCCGTGTTGAAACTTTTGCACCATAAACACAGAATTGGTACAAAAAAACATTTCTGCCCGAAAATTACTTTAAGATCATCTTATTAAAATAGAATCTCTTTCTTAATGCCAAAATTTGAAAACGTATAAATGGTTTTAATTAATTCTTGTATACTGGATCCAGAACTTTAAATTACGTTCAACAAGAATGTGTAGTTACTCAAATTTCGTATTTTATATCTTTTTTTATTATTAGATGTAACATAATAATTTTACTCATGTTCTATTCATAAACAGGGCTTTTTTATGATATTTAGTGTATTACTCTTAGAAATCTTTCATCGTTAATTATGAAAATTCCCTATTGAAATGAATAATTCTTCATCGCATCAACTGTGTCCTCCACAAACATCTGAAGTTTGAGAAGTCGTGGATATTCATTCAATCCAGGATTGGTTAGCAAGTAATAAACTTGAAATACCTACCATCTGCTTTTCCTTCACCTCCCATCATAAAAATGGACCGTTTTTGTCTTCCAATTGGATCAAAAAATAGATTCAGTGTTCTGGTTATGCACAGACACATATCGCTAATTGTTACTATAAGAAGAATTGTGTGCAACGCTTTTCTTCTTCCTCCTCTTTCAAAAGAAGTTTGCGTTTTTTTTATAACTTACAGTCACTAGGATGCACCATTGACTTTAATAAGGATATATAAATGTTCATTTCACTTTAATTTAATAAAACTGCATTCAGAACTTTTCAGTCACATCTATACTTAAAATATTTAATGTTTTTTTATCAGAGGTGATATGAACTCGATCCCAGAAGAGATTTATATCTTAACACAATTTTACATTTGATTGTATGGTAAGTTAATCTGTTCCTAAATCGAGAACTTCTGAAAATTAAAAATACAGTAAGACCCCGCTTAACGCTGTTTCGTTTAGCACTGTTTCGGTTTAACGCTTTTTTTTCTTTTTAAATTGTGGGATTCCCCGAAATGCACGCAGCGTTAGGCTTCCCGATATCGGAAGCAATTTATCTGAGTTTCATCTTTCCTGTGGTATTATACGAACTTACTTTTATCGTTTCAAACATTTGTTGACGTTATTGTAAGTATAAATTTAAATAATACAATGATTTCTACAATGGCAAATATTAGGATTTTTTAGTTTTTATCATGGGTGATAGTAAAAACCACGAAAATAAAGCTACTAGAGAAAGCATTTCACTAGAAACTAAAATGCAAGTGATTAGAAGATTAGATACTGGTGAGCGTCAATCTCATATTGGTGCTGCATTGAATTTGGCAAACTTCAAGAATAAAGACCATTCTTAAGAATAAAGAAAAAAATACTGCTAAAAATACTGCTACTGCTGCAACTGCAACTGCAACTACGACAAGCTTTGCCACTAAAATTACCCTTTCTAGAAATAATATAATATATGAAATGATAAACGACTTTCTGTATGGATTGACGACGATATTGAACTCAATATGCCTTAAGTCAATCTACTTTCTTGATAAAAAGACAGAAAATTGGAAATAGAGAAGAGACTGAATAATCTGAAATGAAAACATGCTAGAATTTTATTTATTTTTATATGTATATTCGTTTATTATGTTTCTATATTTGTAAGAAATATATTTTTGTTTTATTGTTATAAAAACATAATAAATTTAATGGTAAAATAAATGACCAATTTGCTACCCATCTTCCCCTAACCCCATTATTTGCATGATGAGATAACCTCGTTTAACGCTGTTTCATATTACGCTCTACTTTGATAGAAGTATACCCCGCGTTAAGCTGGGTCTTACTGTAAATTCATTTTTGCACGCTTATTGCATATGTATATTGCATGCATAGGATTACAAAATATTTCACAATCTTCTTTGCTTAAAAATCTTTCTTTTTTAAATCCAGATTCTTCTGATTGTTTTTGAAGTTTGGTTCCCGATTAGTTGCTTAATTTTGCCTCTTAATTAAAAGAGAGAGAGGCTTTAAAATGTACCGAAAGGATGACTGAGAAAATTTGGGTGGCTCTAGTAACAAATGCCCCAGATTAACCAGTATTCTTGAAACTCTTCTCATAGCTGCACAATTTTTATGTCAAATATTTTCGTTCTTCTTTGTAATAAGCCTAAATTATATGCATAACTTCCTCCAAAAATAAAGGTTGTAAACCCTCCATGGTTGTTATTATTTTAAGACGAAATAATGAAAACCATGACAGGTACAGTAACAAATAAGATTTAATAACAATTACACGGAGAAAAAAAGACATATCAAAATGAACTCACATACTATTTTAGAAGGAGAATGTTTACGTTCAGGTTTGATCACATGGCTTTATCGAATATGAAACCTGCATGTACCTCGCCAAAATCCGAAAATGGTTAATTAACACTCTAAACAAATTAAAAAAGATATTCAGGATTACAGTAGTTCTTTTTAATATACCGGCTACATATTTAAAAATTGGGGTTCAACAACAATTTAGTTCTCATAAATCTCCGAACTATTTTTCGTATTTGCCTCACGCCAACCCACGGAAGAACACGAAAATAGATTGTTTTTGATTTTTGAGTTAAAATGTTCTCATTTGTATTTCTAAAGTAACTACCTTGGAACGAAAATTTAATGGGATAAATATTTGCCTTATTTTGGCGGATTAGTGTTATAAATGTAATGTAATTTACTTGATTCATAATAATTCATATTGTTTAAATTATTCAGGCAAATAATTGTGTTACTTTTGAATAATTTTAAGGTGACTAAGTTTACAATGAAAAGGAGGACGAAAATTTAAGAAAAATGTTACAACGTAAATATATGAAACGTTAATTATGCTTTACGTCCCTTAATTATTTACTTTAAAGGAGGTTTTCTCATTGAATGAATTTTTTCGTTTCTCAATATATTATTTTCTAATCTATCGGAAATTTTGGAGCAAAAAATATCCTTTATCTTTACTGAAAGTACTGCAGCTAAAAAATATCAACATTCAATCTTGATTTCTGACTTCTCCATAAATTACCAACTGAAAAGACTCTCAACTGGTGCATTAGTTCCAGGGCAGCACAATTAAAAAAAGAATAATTCAAATTTTTCATATGGGATGTTTATTTTGAAATGAAAGCCAAGTATTTCAACCCATTCATCACCTCAGCATGTTGATTTTCCAATTGTTTTCAATTTTTATTATAATTTAAATATGGCTGATCCAGTTCAACTGACCATTGTTAATGATTTTAATATCAGGCATTTCTTTTGATAAAAAATCAACACAGTTTTCTATATCTGCCCAATTTACTTGCGATAAAGTCTAAAAACACCATTAAAAACTGTTATTTCCTGTGATATTTGTTTCAGACTATTCCGCGACATATTGGAAACATGTTTGGTTCATCTCTGAATACAGAGATTAACAGATCTGTTTTAAAATATTGAAAAAAGGAGGACACACACTTTTCAAGGAAGGACCGGACCTATAAAAGGAGAACGGTTGATCATCTTAATAATTTTAGCTTTTCTTTCATATTGAACTCTAAAATGCCTTGCATGGTTTGAAAAAAGCAAGTTTACAAAATAAATTTGAGCACCCCACGTTTTTATCACAATGACATTAATTTTCTGGCTAATCATTTTATTCTTATATTAAGAATTATTTTTTCCTTTTTAGTTCGGATTAACCATATAAAAGTGTGTTTTTTTGCTTTTTAAACTATACTTTTTAGGGAGACTAATTTCTTGTAAGTTTTAAAGAACTTTTAGCTATTAGTAAATTCATGTGGAAAAATGTGTTGGGTGTTTCATAAAAAATTATTTAAAAGGAGCTTCAATAATAATATGTCGTAAAATCGCTAACGCGTACCTATACTTTCAAGCTTCATTTTTTAATTTTAAGATACATTCACCATATAACACGCACCTCTTTTACGATGAAACTTGCAATGGGCGCTGGGGCAATACTATTATGTTTTTAAACTCATGCATTTAAGATATTGGTCCCAGGATTGAAAAAATATAGTATATATATTTTAAAAAACAACCCACTTCATAAGATGGGACATTTCTTTTTAAATAAACAGTATTCCGATTCGTAGAAGTTCGGAGTTTATATGCATATTCTTTTTTATTTTTTGAAACTATCAATTTTATATTCAGCGTATTCACGCACCGTAAAATTTCGATCTTATTTTGATGTTAAAAGTGCGCATTTTTATGTTGATTTTTGTACTACTTTATGATTCTTTTCAATTTCTATTTCGAATATTGAAAGAATCAAAATTTACTGAACAGAAATTACAGAATGAGCAAAATTAGTTAGTGTTGAATGTAATCTATCAAGAATGCTTTATTTTTTAGTTTTGGCATTACATATGTAAATATTAAATTACTTGATTACCAATATTTAACGAATATTTTGTCTTATTAATAATTGATCTACATTGTTTAAATTGATTTATCAGTATTTACATATTATCACAACCTTTGGTGACATTATATTAAATGAAGCATATGATTGATAATTCAGCGCACAGCACGTTATGCAAAACAGGATGCCAACAATACGCCGCGCACATCCTGATGTCTTATAACCTGCATCACCACGTGAAAAAATGGCTCAAAGTTATTGTGTGCAGGGAATTTCAATAATAATTCCCAAGGATAAAAGTTTACATTGTGTTCTGGTTTTTACCATGTAACTTGTTTAAAAGAAAAGAAAAAGTAGGAAAATACAATATGTTCATTGCCATTTTTCAATCTCTTAAATTTAGTTTTTCTGTTCTTTTTATAAGGGCATTCAGTACATTGTTTATACACTCCTTTAGTCTAGTCGTGAGTAAGTGCAATGCTTTCACTGGATCTTATTTTTTTAAATCTTTTATTCATAAAACCCAAACATAGAGCAAAACTTTATTTTTAAAATGAAAAATTTTGGAATTTCATTTTTATTTTCTTATTGTTCCAGCAATAAGTTTTTTTTTTCTTCTCGCAGTTCATCTGGAAAGTGGGATAAGATGTGTGTGCCAGTTGTCTCCCTTGTACCATACGTTCTTCCCAAATGTTTTTTGTTTCTCTGTATAAAACATTTATTTTCAACAGTTCTCCTCTTCTAAATTGGAATCGATTTCAGGAATCATACTTGCTGTTATACATTTCATCATATTTGATTCTTCCTCATATATCAAAGTGAAGAAATTTCTCTCATTTGAAACTTTCTCCTAAAGTCCCGTGATCATGCCGGTGTGATCTGGAACTTATGGACGATTCTAAACCATAAATTTTTCGGATATTTTATTAGAGCAAGGATTTTACATTAATTTGAAATGGATAGGGTTTAACAAGGAAAATCAATTGGTCCTAAAGGAAGGTAGAGTAGAAAATTTAGGTAATTGGTATTACCGCAACAATGTGCAACATTCAGAATATTTCTCACCAAGTTATGACCATGATCTTCCATGTTGTACACGCTAAATTGACACAACCATGTATTTCATTTCATATAATCTCGGACAATAAAGTTGCCAGGATAATATAAGTACCAAAAATTAATACAGCTTATAACAAAAAACTCTGTATGCTGCCGAATGAGTCACAAAACATAAGAAATCTGAGTAAGGAAGACCTGTACCTAGGAACACCCCATTTTATTTGAATAATATTTAGTTCTAAGTTTTATTACTCAGAGTTGGGTGAGTGGGAACGCCAATTCCTACTTTGGCATTCATTTAGAAATTTTTTAAAAGAAAGCTGTGGTTAATTATAAATGTAAAACATTTTTACATAGTCCGAAGTGAAATTTTAGCAGCTCATCTCTTTTGTCGTTGTACAAAGTAAAAGTCAGTTTTTGAATTTTTTTCGTAGTACATAATTTTGTTTGTAACATTAAGTACTAAATAAAGATTTTAAATAAATCCTCTCTCCATATGGTTTTCTTGCAGAAGACATTTTTGTATAAATTACCTGTCTTGTACCCCAGTTACAGTATAGTTGCCTTCCTGTACCTAGGTACAATTGCAATTAATACTTTTTTATGTTATTAAGTTTCATTGAAAAATTTTTCATGATAAAAAGAGGAAAATGGTCTTAATTATCGGAACCATTTTGATTTAGTCAAGTTTTTTATTATTATTGGATGTTATTAAAATGAGAGGAGTGTATATTTTGTTCTGAAACTTTCAACATGCTTCCTTCATTTATAAAACATATAAAGGCTACCATTATTGTTATTGTTCAGGATTATTATTTGTTTATGCCAACATAAGAATTCATTTAATTAACGTTTTTTATAGTTATAAAAATAAAAATATAATTCTAAATCAGATTTTTACGATATTTAAATTAAATTTTTTATATATCAATTTTCCTCTTAATGAGCAATTATACCCTAACTTTTACGATACCTAGAAACCTGACTGACAAAATGGTCAAAAACTCAATGCAAGATAATAATAAGAATTATTAGATATTGAAGATTCTCACATTCCACTGATGATGCAAATTCTGGTAACTGATGTAAAGGATACTATTGAAAAGGCATCTTTGTTTAACAAAAATAAGCCAAGGTAAAAAACTAAACATTTTTATATGGCAGAAGCTAAATAGATGTTAAAAAAGAACACAAGAGTGTTAAATTTCGGTAGTAACGTTCAAATAAGTTTCTTTTATATATGATAAAGAAGAAACTTATAAATTACAACAGAAATATTGTGTTCAAATTGCCCTGCACACCCAAGTTGATGCTTCAGAACGACAATGGCGTAGCTCACTTTTTGGAACCAGTTTTTTAAATTAAATGTTGGATGAAAATATGTGTAATTGATTAATACCTAAGTAATATTATAATTTAAATCGTTACATGATAAATCAATGTATAGCGGGATATTGTTTCTTTTATTAAATTATGTGTGTATGTTTGAGCTTAGTCAGTGAATACAGAGTTGTCCTTAATTTTCAGTGCCCAGTACAATTTGATAGTCGTGTCTATGTCTTGTTCCAATCTCCTATATGTTGGGAAAGGTAGGAATGTAACAATCCGGGCTTGAAAAAAATAAGTTCCAACCAGTTTTGAATTTAAATCAAAAGCAAATGCACAGAAAATTGTCGTAAATGTAAAAGTATCATGTATTATAGAAATTGTGAGTTTAAAGATATATTTTTGGTTAATCACATCTTAAGCATTTATTCTTTAATACCTGTGAACGAATACAGTTGAAAACAACAACTTGACTTTTGGCTGACAACAACAACATTTGGTTGAAAACCGCCTTCAAGATACATTCTTCCAAAGGAGCCAATTCAACGCCATTTAAGCTTTCGACTTGATAGTTAATTAATCAATATTTTTAAACATTTTGAAATGCAAACCCTTAAATATCTCGATTAAATAAAAGTTATTATACTATTATCAAAAACCCTGCACAACTTAAAAACAAATTTTTCAAGAGCATTTTTTTACTGCCAGTCATGGAGAATTTTATTGGTTATAGTCACACTCTTCTCTAGAGTAAACTCGTAGCGGTTGTGATTGGTCACCGTACCCTTCCCAGCGCTGCCAACTTAAGGTGAAAACGTATATAGAGCCATTTAGAATTTTTAAAACCTTTTATTTCACAGAATTTAATATTTTAAGTACTTATATTTACAATTGATGGTAGTTAGTATAATGATGAGTGCATATATCGTTTCTCACATTTTTAAATAGGTTAGCTCTGTTTTATGCATTGAAAATATGACCAGGTACACAGGTTTCCCTTACTTATATATTGTCGCAACCTTATTGGCAACTTTATAGCGAAACGTTGCACCTGGTTGCCAATTCAGCGTAAAAATAAACAATATGAAATTGAGGGTACTTATGAAATATCGCATCAATTGCCACCAACTCTATTATTAACTCTCAAGCCGCTATAACCCAGATGACACACCGAAAATTGTAACCAGGTGCTTCATTTCATATAATGTCGCCAATAAGACGTAAGTACTACCTGGCTGTCAATTCAGCTTAATTATTAATAGAGTTGGCGATTGTTTTGATAATACGCAAAATATATTGAGATCTGTTCAGTCTGTCGTACATTGAAACACCATACCCTAATAAATTGAGGCTTTAAAAAAAAAACTAAAAAAAAAAGTGATTTATAGTTAATCATACTAAAAGTAAAAAATAAATCTTGATAAGTAAGAATGAAATGATTAACGAGAAAATTAATGTCATTGTGGTGTGCTAGAGGCCTGTGAATTTGCTTCTTTACACCAACTCTGTATTACAGAAAAGAACCATTAAGAAACTATAACAATTGATATCGCTAACCCCATGCTTTTAAATGCAGTTATATTTTTCCATTTTCCCCACATTCCTACTTCCATGGTTTTTCTGGCAGGTTTTTCCCGGCATTTCAAATACCTTGTGTTCTGTTTTTAAATCCCGGCACCTCATATTTTTTAATTATTTTTCTGCAAAAAAGTACTTGTATTTTTGCTTCGATAATGTCATCATTCCTCTTGTCACACAAGCCATTCTTTTAAACCATTTCATGTTGAGTTCTTATTGCAAGACCATCATCTTAGATTGAAAAGTCCATATTGATACCAAAATCTTATTTCAAAACCATGCCTAAAAAAGATATTTGGTGTGGTGTACTGATATATATATATATATATATATATTGTTCCAATGTGTGGAACAGTAGTTTTTATACATGTGAACTTCAAAAAAAATACATGCCTTCATGTGTAATATTAGAAAAATCGTACTTTTTAAAACCTTTATCGTGTTTCTAGATTATGAATGCTTTATTACCTAATTTGTATTAATTTCATTTCTGCTTGTGCTGTGGGTCAATTCAATATATAATACATTAAAAACAATGGAGTTGACTGTAGTATCGATTATATAATGTTTATAAAAAATCAATAAAAAGTAACTTATAGATGAATAGCATAAAAGATTTCAAAATCTCACTTATATTCTTGTTTATTTTTTTAATGTGTGATATGTATGTGTCCAATTTCCGAATAATAAATATTTCAAAAAATATCATTTTGGTTTGTTTTGTTTTTCTTGCTTTACAGTGAATCATTGAGAAAAAAAAGACATTGAAAAATAAATGCTGTATATTGTTACCACAGAAAGTTTTAGTTGTTTTTTACATTTAAGGACTGAAATTTTTTAAGTATTTTAATTTTTGATTAAAAACATTAACTTAAAAACTATATTATTTTGTTTTCTTAGGTGATAGGAGAGTATAAAATCAGTTGATATGAATAAAAACTAGCTTAATTTGTAATATATATTTAATGCATTTTTTCTATATTTTCCATCTGATGAATGTGCTTCTATTTAAACAAAACAATTGATGTAAAAAGTACTTACAATACCTGGCCTAATGAGTGTTATATTTTAGTCAAAAGGCTTTTTTCTTCGTTACGTACATGTAAAAAACTATTTCTTTTCTTACTTTGTTTCTTCAAATTTTTACTATATAAAAAATCTGTTATTCATCCTAATGTTTCCAAGATATTTCTAATAAGTTATTATTATCGAAAAGTTAATTTTCTGCTTGTATGTGATTTTGAAGAAACAATATAATTCTTTTAGAAACATAAATGAGTAACTTGTAATTAAACCAAATTGCTTCTAGAACTAGTTCAAATGCTTACAAATTTGTTTAACTATTTCATCTGAATTTTTCGTTATTTTCATATCTAAATCTGAGGTATAAGTTCGAAGACAAAGTGGATCAAATAATAGTTGTATTTTTTTTTCTTAAAAGTAAAATATTTGTTGGTATTGGCGCGACATCATGTAAAATCTTAGGTACATGGTTGCTAATTCAGCGCTATGAATTAATATTCTTTGAACGTAAGTACTTTTGCGATGATACAATAAAGTACCTATTTGTAACACAATAAATGCAAAAATAATTTAAATTTTCGAAGTTAAGTGGTAAAAACTTTATAAAATGTATATAAAATAATATGTAAGATGAAAAAAAAATGAAATTTACAACTTAACTATCACATATTTAGATCCCTTGAATGGATGGATGTGGTTATTTATGTTAAAAATTGTATTGATACAACAGTATTGAAAATAAATAAAATACAAACTCATATTTCCCCCATAAATATAAAAGTGCATTACACACCCCATTTATGTTATAGTCTCAAATTTGATCCAGTAATAGCAAAAAATATGGATGTTTAAAATTTTTGAGTACTTTTAGTTTGCCGATGAGAATGGGCTATTCTAAAATTTTGGGAGTATGTTTATGGGAGCTATTTTGAGTATGTGAGTTTAAAAAGTGAGTTTTTTGTACCTGTTCTGAATACCGGTTTTTCGAAAATGTACGCCCCCTCATTTCAGAACACATTTAACATCTTCCGGAGAAAAGAAAATTTATTTTACGGTGGTTTCTCAATCGGAGTTAACCTCGAGTTACCCCCGGGAGGTAAACGCGATTGGCAAACATCGTTATTCTCAATTGCGGATCGCCCCAAAAACCACGGATTATTCACCCAAAAGTTAACCCGCCGACCCCGCCGATTTCGGGGGGGAACTCGCGGTTTTCGATCAGGCAAATTTTTTAAAACAAAGATGGCCCCGCTTGATTTTTTCGTTGAGGATTTAGAAGCATTAAAAAGTATTGGAAGGTGTCGTTTTCCCCGAACATAAGAACAACATTTAGATGAACTGGATGAAGATGTTTTCCCGTCGTCGATACAGATTTTATAAAGGCACCATGAGCCTTAAAAATCGCACAAAGAAATTCTGCTACTGGCCGAAATCATGCTTTGACTGCAGTTGAGAAAGTTCTGGCGGTGTTCGTTTTGGTTCGGTAACGTCAAAAGTTGGTGATTTTAACGTAAGCAGCCATCCACGCCCATGTTGCAAGGGGTTTGCAGAATTACGACCGCAATTTTCAATTTGCCACAAACGAAATAAAAGCAGGTGATTTTTTTCATGTTCAGTTAATTTATTATTTGTTTCGGAAAAAAATGTTTATATGTACATTTAATGCAAATTTTTTTGTAAATAAATATATATTTATTGTTTTTTATCTGAATCGCTTGAAAAAAAAAAATATTAATTCATAGCAAATACTGTTAAATATGAAAAACTCTTGATTGTTGGATTTCCCATTTCTATTACTTGAAGAGCATGTAAAAAAAAATTTACATTGAAACACATAAAAAAACATAAAAAAAAAGACAGAGAGAATATTACTCAGTAGAAAGTCAACAGCAAAAGGGCCCCGTGATTCAAAGAAGGTCCAAGAAATATATTCTGCTCCAGCTGTTATCGTTGAACAATTATGTTAGAGTAATGAGTTTTGTAACGTGAAATGGGCTTTATTACTGATGAGCAAATGGGCTTCAGCCCCCTAAGAATGTGTATTAACTTAAGTTTATTTTTTAAAAAATGAATTATTGTTTTTAAAAAAATGAAACTCGTCAAATATTTTGAATTACCAGTTAATCCTGTTTCCCAAAATTTTGAGTTATTTGATCATTAAATTTTGTTCCATTATTTTTGAAGGGGAAAAAAGCATGACAGAGGCAATGCTTGCTTTTTGGGCGGGTGGAGAGGTTGTGTTTGACATTTATCACCTAAATGGTATTTCATGTTAGTATGCAAAAAAAATATTTTAATTTAATAATAACAATGGAAAAAATTTGTGATAGATTTACACCGTTACATAATCATTGGATAAACTTATACTGGTGATTGTTTAAATTGTCATACAGGTTTGGGAAAAATTTCACCAGGGGTGGGGTTTTTTCTGTCGCAATCAGTTCCTGATGTATTTACAAAGGGTTTCCCTTTATGTTTTGGTAATTTTTTTGAACAACAAAGATATTGTATGTAGCCCCCTACTGTTGGGTTTATCGTTTAGTCACATCTTTATGCATTACCAGATCAGATTTTTTGTCTTATTTTTATGTGAGAAATCATTTTTGTATGTAATATGTTTATAATCTAACTAAAATTTTTAAAAAAATTTTCACAATCTCCAGATGGGAAAAGAAAAATAAAAAAAATACACTTTAAAAAAGGTATGAGGGAATGCTCAACCGTGGGCCAAAATGACATTTATGTGCCCCAAAAGGTGGGGTAGAAAAAATTATTTTTAAAGAAGTGTTTTTTTGGTACTTTTAAAATTTTTTGTTTTTAAAATGTTATTTATGTAAATCTATATGCATTTCATAGGTATAATCAGCTCACGCACGGGGTGTGAGAGACAAAGGTTAGGGAAAAAAGATTTCGTTTTACACACCATTTCGATGTTCGCTGGAGCCCGACAAACAGTTATTGTTGCGACAGTTGTGTACACAACCTTGCCCCAGTTTAGGTGTTTTGAGGTTTTCCCCCACTGCAGGATGATACATGATAAACCATAGCCAAGAGGAATGCAATTGTTGAAATTTTTTTTAATTTGATTTATTTATATGAGGAAATTTTTTTGTTAATTTTGTTAGTAAAAACATTTTTTAAATAAATACATACCTTCAGAGACCCTTTTGTTCAAAAAATTTCCCCAAGTAATTGAATTAAATTACAGATACAGATTTATGTTCATTTTTTGGGTTTAAAAAAAAAAATTTACATAAATTTTTTCTTTTTTAAATCTTTTGTTTTTTTTTGTTTAAGAGATTAAATTTTCCCAAATTTCGCTTAAAAATTTTTTTTATATGTCGGTAGCTCTATGTTTCTTTCCCTAAATTGTGCAATTTTTTCATAACCCCTTTTTCATAAATTTTTCCATTTGCTTTGCTGTTTTAAAGAAGCATTTGGCTTGCGTTTTTTTTTTGATTTTTTGGGGCTTTTTTAAGGGGTGGGAAAAGGTTTTCCCTTTTTTGTGGGAATTTTTGAACTTGCTCCATTGCCACAGTTTCCTCAAACAAAATACAAATATTGATTAAGTTTCTTAGTTTAAAAAAAGAAAAAAAACAACAAAAAAATCAAAAATTTTCCCAATTTCAGTTTCACTTTCCCGTAAAATATGTTGTTTTTCTAATGATTTAATGTTTACAATTATTTGATAATTCAAATACTACTAAAATGTTTTCACCCCAAAAATGTACATTTAAAATAAGTGCTATATTTTTATATTTAATGCTAGTGTATGTTATTTGTTACTTCATATTCCAAAAGTAAATTTAATAATGGCTTTCCATTGGTATAAAAGGGGATGTGCTATTTGCTTGAAAATTGGGGTTACATCAAGGATGGGCATCAAAATAAAAAATATTTTCATCCACTTGTATTTATAGATTCACCATGAAAAAATGTATTTACTATAAATACTAAAAAATAAATATGATGTTATATAGTCATTCATTCATAGCATAAAATTTTCCTTCCTTATGTAAGTGGAGTTTTATTTAACAAATTAAAAATTTTGAGAGTTAAGTATATTTTGATACAAACAACAACGAGGTTTTTAAAATGATGAAGCATATGTATATTTGTGGAATTAATTCAGGCCCTTTTACAACATCACCAAAAATAAGAGGTTACCCTTTTTTACCAACCACGCGCTGGTTGGGGCAAAAATCTTCTGAAAAAATTTTAAATATTTTGTATATGTAAAATTTGTTTTCTGTTCTATATTGTAAAAAAATTGATAAATGTTATTGTTTTGAAAAAATAAAAACAGATTAATACCTATAGTATAATTTTTTTTGTTAAAGGGAAATTTAAAAGATTTTTTTAGATAAATGTGACTTAATGGGGGCCCAAGATTCACTAAAAAATTTATTCTTCACAAAAAACTGGGGTTTTTTCCCAAGATTTTATAGAAATCATAAATTGAGAATAATTTTGACGTTAGAAATTATTTAAATTAATGATTATATAAAAATTCCCTATTTTAACTTGGGTTACTAAAAATTTAAAAAAAATAGATTAGATATACATACTTGTATACAATCAAAATATAAATTGAAATTTTAAAATAAGAGTTTTGAATTTTCATTGTATAACATTTAACAAAATTTCCCCAAAAGTATTACCAATTTTTATTTTTTCCATGCCCCCTTTTTTAATAAAAAAATTTAGCCCCCCAAATTGATAGCCATTTTTTTAGGCAGATACAGAAATTTAAAATTTGAGCCCAATGAAAAAAAATAACATAATGTCAAAGCTGAAAATAGTCATTCAATTTTTGTTAGAAGTATTTTTTTCTTTTAATTTTAATTGGTTATTTATTCAATTTGTCAGCTGGGGGGGGTTTTCAGACTGTTATGTGATCAAATTTTTCTTATTATTGATTATTTTACTCAACATTTCTTTGGGGTCATTTTGATTTTTATTAAAGAGTTCTTTTATTAATAAAACTTCCAAAATCAAAAGTGCAAAAAACGAAAATTTATTTGAATAAAACAAAAATTTAAATTAAAGACTAAATAAAAATAATAAAAAACCCTTTACACTTACCCTGAGTTTCCGAAAAAGCAGTTCATACTGTAAACGAATCGAATCTGCATGGCAATGGTTCGATTAGTGCACCCTAGCAGCCAGCCCTTTATCTAACGATGACACAGTTTACGGTTCCTCCGCCAGTTTTGAATATTTCTTTTTGTCGGAGCTTTTTGCGACCCCTTTTTTATATTTTTAAATTTATTTTGAAGTGCTGCACTTTGTTTTCATAGGCTCGCATTGAAACCACCGTCAAACTTTCCCTTTTCTTTTTTTTTTTGTTAAAACTGCGTTTTTAATTTTGCAGTTTATTTGTGTTTATATTTTTCAACAAGATTTAACAGCAATTCCCTTTCGCACTGAAAAATTGATTTTTGACATAAAACAAAACGAAAAAAGAAATACAAGTCAAACAAAAAACGGTTAAAAAAAGGATCGAATGTTTTCCGGGCCCAAAATACAAATAAAAAAGTAAGAATATGTCACGTGATTTTCGGTCCAATCACAACGACGTAACATCTTTCCCACGCATAACTCACGGATTCGGGAATCGTCGCGTGAATAAGAAAAGGGGAATTATCCGCGAGTTATCGGCGAGCAGGGGGCCCAACCGCGAGTTATCTTCCAAAACTCGCGATTGAGAATACCATTTACAACTCTTTAGGGAAAAAGAAAAAAATTTTTCCCTCAAAAGAACAAGTGAAGCCATCTGGTTGTTGCTAATAGTAAAGGAAAGGTAGCTTTTAAATATACAGAGGGTTACAAGGACCAATATATTTTTAAAGCTCCCCATTAAAAATGATAATAACAATAAAATTCATGATTTATATTAATGATAGTAAATGAGTGATTGTTTATTAACCCCAACAAAACAACGCGGGGCTTTTGGGGATAGGTTTTTACCCCAAACCCTGTCAAGGGATGAGGAAGACACCTGAGCTGGTACCTCACACTCCAAAATTTTCACCACGCCAACGTGAGGACTTAGAGCCTCTATAGATTTAACGTCCATCCACCCCGTTACATGGTGGCTTTCAGCAGCACCATGACCCACGGCAACGAACCCAAAATTCAAGAATGCTGGTCAAAATTTGGGTAACTACTTGCTACATAGCCATGTGTTCCAAAAAAAGGAAAGGGGTCCAAAAACCCTTCGTATTTCTTCATAACGGGACATTAATAGAATTCTCGTTCATTCAAAGGAGGATCAATAACTACTTAAAAATAACGGGCAAGATCCTTTTTCTGTATGTCACACTACATGCTGGTATTATTGGTAAGGAGTTCATTCTAATGTATAACTCCGAATCTCACAGAGCTATATTTTTGTATTAATATCTCAATCAAAATTTGGAGTGAATGAAATGGCTGGCTTGGATCTTCATTCAATGGTGTTTTGGAAACCAACAAGTGGTTGCCTAAAGATCTCCTGCGAGGGCGAAAAATGAGCTAGGCTGCGAACTATAGGAGCGTTGCTTTCCATTCCATTCACTCAAAATATTCCATTCTTAAGACCAAAAACAGAATACCTCTTTCTTTACTGTAAGAGGCTAGAGAATGTTGCAATATTTATTATAAAATTCCATTTCATAGACAAAAAAAGGTTGGTTCTTTTTCTACATGACTTAAAAATCCTTCGCAGCTATAAATATCATAATTATTATCGCGATTATTGTCGATAATTTTGGAATTATTAATTATTGTTTTTCTATTTTTTATTTTAATCGAAAAATTTTAAATAATTAATTTACTGATTAATTATTTTTCAACACATGTGAGCTTTTTACGATGGACCTCATAAGTTCGAACTATGGCCGAGTAACGTTGGCAATACTTAAGGGAGTGTTTATTTGTCACATTATGAAACAACACGAGAGCTATTGGCGACGACCCAATATAAGGTATTATAAGGGTTAATTTAGAGTTACTGTGAAGTATCGATGGTAATTGATTTGGCAACCCACTCTTCCAACTTCCAGACCACGCCAAAGTGTGGACTTTGCACCAGGACATATTTAACGTTCATCAGCTCCTCTATGCGTCGGGTCTTCAGTAATACCAGGGCTCGAACTCATGACGAGCCGGCTACGGGTAGCTCTGTATCTACCTTTAGAAATTTACGATGGACATAGTTGCAATCAGAAGTAAATGAAGTGGTCTTTTTTGCTCAGTCCCACATTCCTATACCAAAAAACAAGCATCACATTAAAACCAAAACACTAACGGTCTCGACAAAAGACAAGTAACTTCTGACTACAATCTACTTCCTCAGCACGGCATACCCAATAGTTTCTTTCAACCCTGAGAACCCTGCAATGGAAATAAGGAAGCTCCAGAATTTCTGTAACACTTTATTTGAAAGTTACTACAATATCCTCCAGTAACATCACTTCAAGAAAAGTTCAAATGCATGCCTGTGCTACATCATAGTTATTGCAAAAGGTACGGGTTTTTGGAGACTAAGTAACGCGATGACCCCTGAGGAGTTATTTCTTTTTTTCGACCACTATACCCTACAAATATACCTTAACCCTATATTAGAAAAAAGGTAAATTTTTCAAATTTTTGCTTGAAATTTTGAAAAATTAAAAATGAGAAAAATTTCGCTACTTTTTTTCCCCCGTCAATTTTTTATAGTTTAAATTACTGATGCTGAGCTTTGTTGTTCTAAATGTAAAGTTTCGGATATGAGAAGCAGGAGAAAAAAAATATTTATTGTTAAGTTTATAAATATTTTTTAAAATACTTATTGTTTGTGCAAAAAACTCGAAAAACACATTTCTTTTTGTAAAATTAGCGATATTTCACGTTTCCAATCTATTTTAATTTTTCACCTTTAATAAGTAAAATTTAAGAAATAGTAAATATATACATATATATAAATTTTACATTTGGAATATTTTAACAGTATATGACTATTTTAAGCATAGTTTATAAAATTACCTAATGTTTTTATTATTCAAATAAACTACTTTAAAATCAAATTTTTCAGAAAAATTGAGTATCCATCTTGAATGAAGAGTTTTTGTCTTGATGATGCCTTCTCTTGTTACAGCTCCTTATAGCCCTCGTAGTGCTTCAGTCTTAAGCTTGACACAACCATTCTATCGCTTGGATGTGACGGGGGAGGGCTTAAATCTGAATCATTTATTGCACCATAATCTTGAAGAACAGAGAATGCAATCACAACTGTTGCGTGGTTAGACTGTAATGTCCTGACCCCCAGTTTACATAATTCCTGGGGAGCGAGAGGAATCACACAGCTTTAGTAAAAAAAAAATTACCTTTTTATTTACCAAAAGTTAACATATTTTATTGGATTTATGATATATGTGTTTTGCTCACATCATACACTGGGTATTGTCGACTTGTTCTTAAGGGTCTGCAACTGGATCGTAATGTCTACATTCCCCGAATAGCGAAAAATTGCTCTCACAACTTTAGATGAGCTCCTTATTATCTCGGAACTCACTAGTATCAATTTTTCCCTGCCCTGCAGCCTTTCGCTGGAAAAATTTCCGATACCAGATCGCGATCTGCCCGATCTCAGGTTCCACTGCCCCGCAGCGTTCGCTCCTATAGCCAAACTCGCCTGTCTCCCCACTGCCTAGCAGCCTATCGCAGGTTTTCTACCGCGAAAGTCCCCAGTCACCTTCCGGTCTGTCTCTTTAAGCCCCCTGGGCGGCCTCTTTCACACCCCCAATAATTTTTGATTGGAAAGAACAGGGTCTGCACCTTGGTCCTAACATCCATTGGTTCTTCCGGGACAAAAGTCTATCTGAACTGTGATCCCTATGTCGCCGCACCTAAAAAACCATATGGAGGGTCTATAAATCGACCAGTCACTTCGACACTGAGAATACTATCCATCGCATTTATTCCGTACAATAGCCGATGATCTTTTCCATACTTGTGTAGCACGGCCACAAGTTAGAGGGATAGAAAGAATGGACAGCCGGGGAAACAGGTGTGTCCCTTCTATAGTTTTTGTGAACAAAAAGCCATCTGATGAATCTATTTGCCTCTGGGTGTCGGAGAAGAAAAAGAGGGAAAACAACCAACAGTCCACGAGTCGACTCTACAGCTGTTTCACCTCAGGGCGTGAGAGAATGATCTATAGCTTACTTTGAAAGAACATAAACCCATCTGGCAATTCTGTTCGCCCATGGGCTTCAAAAATGAAAAGAGGGGTAGCAAACTGCTTTCAATGGGACTACGCTACAAGATTCTATACGTTGACCAATGATATTGTTTATGATAATTCTCATTATTCATGTTACTGTTGACTGAAAGTCCAAATAATGTGCATGTTGGCTTTGGAATATCTTCATATCTGTGGAACCTAAATAGGATATATGCAGAGGAGTAGCTAGGTATCCAAAGGCCCTGGTGCAAAAAAAAAAAAAAAACCGAGGATTGTATTTAGGTTGGGTTTTATCAAGTAAAAATATATTAGTGTTTTTAATATACAAAACTGCTTTAACATCAGCCCTTTATCGTGATCTGCAGAACATAGGAAAGCAAAGCTACACACTCCTTTTATATATATGTGGATGAATTTTCTTGTGTGATTAGTTGTGTCTTTAGTGATTACCCAGGTTCGATTTGGCACTTGATAGACAGGAAATGATACAAAAAATATTCTTGAACAAGAAAATGTAATACAATATTATTATTTAAATATATATATATATATCTGCGAAAGAACAGAGGAAGGGGGACAAAATTGGATAATTTTATTGCAGATACGAGTAGATTGCGAAATACTGAAACAGGAAAATAGCTTATTATATAAATCATATCGTTATTAAAAATAAAATGAGACCAAGAAATAGCTTCCTGTGTAGGTTTTTTAAGATGTATAGTAAGATTTTTCATGACACGAAGTTTATTTTCAAGTAACAGTTAGAAAAATGAAAAAAAATTGAAAAATAATATAAACTTTTCAATAAGTTAAGTTGGCAACACTATACAAATAAAGGAAAGAATTTAGGGGAATTCCCTACAAGTTCGAAATTCCTTCAACTGAGTTTCCCTGATCACAGTTATGTAGCAACCTTTTATATTTATATCTTAAATGTGGAAGAAATTCGGCTTGGTTGATGGTTAGGGTTCGAGGACCCCCTGAGCTCGAGGGCCCTGGTGCATGGCACTGCTTAGCCCATTGGTAGCTACGCCAGCTGGAGACATATCCACGGCTAATCATGTCACACAAGGATACACTAGGCATCCAACTCGTGAGCTACTAGTTCGATTCCGGCTTTCACTTTTTCTATTTTGCGTCCATCATTTGGCAGAATTCTTGATTTAAAAACCATTATTTCAAATAAAAAAAAAAGAATTGAAACAAAAGATGTTTCCTATTTTGTAAGTTTTATGTATTAAAGGGGCAAATGTAAATTTTAAAAGAAAAAAAAGTTACGAAAAGCTGTTAATTTTCTTTTAAAAATGTATTTTGGTGACTTTTTGCTCAAACAATAAATATTTTCAATTTACTAATTCATTTTTATTGCTTTTTTATTATTTTTATTATTACAAACTAAATACATCCTAAAAACATTATCCTTAAGGAATCACTGGTCGAGGTGCAAGATTCGCAGCGGCTGTAAATTGTTTGAAAAATAGTCTTTGAAATTAGAGTTGCCTTTTGGAAATGTTATAGATATTTGAAACACTTTCTAATATAGAAAAATATTCAAATATTTTTTATTGAAATACTTTACAAGTGTATCACTTTATACATATATATTCTACAAATTTTAGGTATGCACGTTTATATAAAAGATACCTACTTAAAATTTTGAAACATTTAGTATGTTCCCAATTTTTCACTTTGATATCATGGAGATGAAATTCTACAACACACACAATGAATATTTCATGTTCCTTCTAACATATACGAGTGTGTGTGAAAAAGAGAGATAGTAAGGTATAAAATACGGTGCGCTTTTCATTAAAAAAGACGCATTAATATTCAGAGGAGTAAGCAAGAGGGAGGTTTAGGGATTTTGAAACCTTTAGCATAGACTAACAAATCTTTAATTTTAAGCGTAGATTATGTCTCTGTGCTTTCATCTGCGTTTCTTAAAATATATAACTCCTTCAAAAAAAGTGTGTGTGTGTACTCCATTGGTAATATCGAAAAACTTTTATCTCCAAAAAATCTTTTAGTGCTTAACGTAAATCAATTACTAATGACTTGCGTAATTTTCTGAAGAATTTATTTTCCGAACGACTCATTTTAGTTTCATATGAATAATTTTTTTAAGCCATATGAATTATATATGGCTTCTTCCAAAAGATGGCGCTACGCTTCACAACATAATACCGATAAATGAGGAAAATTCTTTCTTTCGCTTTTCTAATTCGTTCGCTTTTAATCTGAAATTTTTTTTTTTTTTTCATGTTTTATCTATAAGGAGGGAAGTAAAAAGAAAAAGGTGAGAAACGTGGATCGTGTAAATATTTCCCAAACGGTTTTGGTTCTCCAAAGCGTGTGTCACTAAAGTAAAATACACCTGCAAAGCGAAACAAGTTTGTCTTTTGAACTGTTGACATTTCTACAAATAATTTTAATAAACTCTAAAATGAAAAATAGACATAAAAATAACTGTCAGTCTGTAAGGGAGTGATTTTTTCTTGAATATTTTAGATACATAAAGAGATCCAACAATTACTTTTGTTTACTTCATTGAACCGCCATTATCGTTCAAAAAAACTTTTGTAATTTGTATTTATTTATTGGAAGAAAAATATAATTCCAGACTTTCAACAAATTTACCTTATTAACTATAATACTCCTTTTCTCCTAGATAGTAAAATTTCAGAAGAAAAGAACTTCATAGCTAAAACTTAAAGGAATATTTAAACAACTTTGGAACTATTTTCATACCATATTACCTAACACTCTCAAGAACCTTAAATAATTGCCGATTGAGTTTATGACGAATGAGGCTAATTCTTAATAGCTTTTATTTCTATTCTTTGCGACATTCGCATTTTGTATGTATCCACTGCATCTTTGAGAGACCCATTATTCCTTTTACAGAATATTTTCTTGAATAAATGATTATAAAAAAAGAGTATAAGAGACTTATAACGTAGCTGGTCCAAAGAGGGCTCTGCATCAAAAATTTCTCGGGAGCCCCTGTAAAATTTCACTATTTTTTGCTAACATGTGAAGGGGCCCCTGTAGCTTGAGGGCCCCGTAACATTGATATGGTGGTAGCTAAGCCCCTGAAAAGATTGCATATGTATGTCATAAGAGACCGCCCGGTTCATATTTTATGTCATTTGAAAAAATATCTACGTATATTAATTTAATAGCAAAAATAAGTATTTTAAACTGTACAATTTATTGAGCAAACTGTAAAAAAGAAAAATCATTCCATAATGAAAAGTAACTAATTTAGTCCCAAATTTTAAAGTATTTGGGGCCCCGGGGGTGCAGAAATCTCGGGCCCCCTTCGCACTGGCGGATGGAAATTTTTCCGAAAACCTGGTTAAGTTAAATTTACCCGGGCCCCACCCCCTCCCCCCAAACACTCAATGGATATGCCGGCACTGGACTAATCGGAAAAATATGTCTCAAAATATATAATTATTGTTTTGTAAATAATTTTCTTTAAAATGACGAGAAGCAGCAGTCGTAGTTTGACTACAACAGAAATTGCCCAAAATTTTTTTTACCTTTGTTCCCATTGGGAAAAAATTCACGTTTCCCATTTCTCTGAAAAAAAATGTGAATTTTCTTTTTATAGCAGATAGATACATATTTTTTTTCGTTATATTATTACTTTCCAAAAAAGTTTTTTTTCCGGGGTTTTGATTCAAAAATTTTTTATCATCTTCTTTGTGTCAAAAAAGGGAAAACTCTTCGTTTAAAATTCATCAATACTTAGTTTTATTTTAGTGATGACTTCATAACTAAGAGAAAGAAAAAAAATATTAATATACTCATAAGGAAACAACAATAAGGAAAAGATTTTTAAAAATGAGATGTATTCGGAAACCATTAATTAATAGATAAATTTTAAAAAGAATCTGCCAAAAATATGTGAAAAGTGAGAAAATACAGTTTTATAAAAATGAAATACGACGAAAAAAGTCTATTCCAGTATGATAAAGTGCAAGCTATTTTCCTTAAAAGATATTCTGTTAAGAATAATGTGACAAAAATTACTATTTATAATTTAAGGTATCAATTTAGCATGAGCCTCGGTAGCGCAGTAGGCAGCGCGTCAGTCTCATAATCACTCCTAGGAGTAATCTGAAGGTCGTGAGTTCGATCCTCACCCGGGGCAAGTTTCTTTTTTCTCTTTTTTTTGGATTTCATTTTCATTTTGAAACTGATAGTTTTTATTTTGAGCAAATATCTTTTCTCTCTCTCTCTGCAATAAAATGTTCATTGTTTATTTTTTTTCCAGCATAAGTGAAAAGAATATATATATATAGGAGTTGATCGTAAAAAGCTGCAAAATAATTTTCAAGGATTATCTCGAAATAAATATTTTGCCCCTATACCCTGAGAAGCAGTATTTAAAAATATAAAAAGAGAAAAAAAACTTATATTAGCGTTTTCGATACACAATTCGTAAAACATATTTGCTGACTTTTGATAGTGGAGAAAGCTTTGGTCCTGATATAGTATATCTTCTTTTCCTAAATATTAGGGAATAAAATATTGCGCATGAAAATTATGTACCAAAACTAATATATTTCATATTACAAAATATTGATCCAGAATTTCTAAAAACTGCAAGGTAAGCAGAGTTTTCTGGTCTTTTTAAGCTAGAGTTAGATGATACTGAAGACATATTAATGTTTTGAACATTTTAGAATACATCTTGTTTAACCATTTGCAAGGAAATATCAATAAGACTCTGATTGTATTCGCTAAATGTAAAAATAATTTTTAAAAAGAAAAAATACATTTAATCCCAAAAATGTGTGCATTAAAAAGTTCGAACTTGATGATATAAAACATTGTTATTAATTCGTAGTTGTAGCAAATAGAAAGAGAGACAAATCAAAAGTTGATATCTTCTCTCCTTTCATGTTTTGTTTCAAGTACATTCTATACTGGACCACTGGTATTATATATATATTTGAAACATTAATACCCGAAAATGTTTGGATTTAATTAAATTCAACACAAGATTAAGAGAGAGAATCTCTTGTTTTTCAGAATTTTTTTATTTCTTACAGAAACATGAATCTTTGTTTATGTGTATTTATAAATATGTAAAAGCTGATTTTGTGATTTTGTCAATTTTTTTATATGATTTTTATGTTAAAAGCAAAAATTTTATTCTTTATTATTATCCTATTTCAAACCGAAAAAAAAAATTAGCTTGAAAGAAAAGCAGTTTTTGAATGTGATTAAGGGAAAGAATTTGGGTTCATAAAAATACATTGTAATTTTTTTTTCTTTTATTATTATTCCTATCATGCGGCTACTGTAGATTTCAAATAAAAGTCATGGGTATTCCAGATATTGCATCTGTAATCTTGGAAATCAAATTCAAGTGTCCGTTTAATCCTATTGAAAATAATTTAGTATTTTGTAATGTTATCATTTTTGTCTAACATTTGCTTTCCTTCCTTTCTAATCTCTGCTCTCGAAAATACCTAAAACATGTTTCTAGCATACCTTCACTCTATTTTTAAGAAATTACATGTTATATAAAACTACAAATTGTCAGCTGATGTCGTTTACCCAGAAAAAGAATTTGCTTCTCCGTTACGATATACATAATTGTAAAAAAGAACTCGGTCATCCACCGTCTTCAAAAAGCGGGGAGAAATACTCTTTATCTTTATGAATCGTTTTACGAAATTAAATGAGAAAGCTCCGTTGGACTGCTTACCTAGAAGATTGATTTACAACGCTGTCATTTGTGTCATTGCATAATATCCTGAGGCAGAGTAAAAATAACATCTGGCAGTGGAACGAAATGAGATCATACTTCTGTAAACAGCAGTCCCTGAACACTAGACAAGATACTTTTTTATTTTTATTTTTGCAAGCAATTGCCAAATATGTATATTAATCCATACAATCAAATGATCGGTTGTAGCCTGAGATCTAAGAGGAAAAGATGTGCCTGTTGAGTTCTACTTCTAATATTCAAACTGTTCCTGTGTTTCGGGGAGTTTTTTTTTATTATTATTATTATTTGTAATGAGGAAAGGATATAAATAGATTCGACTTCCGCTTGTCTCCAAATATACGGGGACTACGAAGGCCTTGCGTACATCTGAGTCGAAGTCAACACGTGATTTCACCACAATGCTGATGTCCTTGTTGAGCTATATCATTCTTTGAGGACAAAGCGAACGTCTTTGGCATTCTGCCTGATTGTCATTGGAATCTCTCAATTTTTACTAATGGGTGGTTTGTAAACGTATGCGGATGCCACACAGTCAATGCGCTGTCAAATCATTTTGATGTATCTAGTGCGATCGACTAGTCTCTCTAGTTGTTATATTGAACTCCAGATGGCGCTCCGCCGAATCTTTGCTGTTTTGTTTGGAGAAAGTAAAATGATCCGAAGGTTCGGGGCGACGTGAATTCTTTGCCTCTCTTGCTTTTCTATCCTGTTCTTTCTTGGCACAAAAGCGAAATCTTGATCACTTTTTCTCAGCCGAGGGGTGAATTTCTTCCGCTCTGATTATGGAACGTGTGAACCTCAGGCGAATTTACAAGTCAAGTTCTTTTCATTTGTTCAAATTAGACCTTTCGATTAAAATTCGATGCTGGATTTATAAAATTATATGAATTTAGAATCGAACCAAAAATTATACGATTAATATTTGAAATTCAATTTCGAAAGTAAGACAAGGTATCTAATAAATCCTTTTTTTTTTCAGCAGAACATTCTATTTTTAGGAGGAACTCGGTTTTTTTTTACAAAGAACTTATATAATTTTGAAAACTTTTATTTTTTATCTGGCTATACACAATGCTTTTTTAATAAGTAGTATTTCCAAAATGTCATTTAGATATATTTTCGACAAACCATTTTATCAAACATTACGCATACAAAATTGTGCTGTACGTAAAATTATGTACAAATCACAACGATTATAATAAATAAAAAATAATGCATGCATTCAAGCAAAATAATTGACAATTGTTAAACCATTTACATTTGAAATACTTATAACAAAAGGTCTTGAATATTAGAATATTTTTTGTCCAAGCCATTAAGCATAGAAACTACCTACTCCCAGTAATTTTTGTGTAATTAACTATAAATAAATAATATGTATATATAATAATTCACTCAACGAATAAACAATGCGAATGCAGAATGAATTTATTTGTGATACTTTTTCAGAATAAAAGAGTAAATTAATAAAGTTTGTGAAAAAAAAATTATCTTTAGCTCGAATGAAAGCGTTGTCTCTCTCTCTCGGCCCTCTTTCCCCCATATTATACAATCAATTCTACACGAAGGAGATATCGCAAATAGCACTTTCTATTTGGATCATTTGGTTTCATGTCAAATGTAAATGTTATATATATTGGTTTCTTTAATTTTCTGCTAACTTAAACTTGCATTTTTTTTTATTTTATTTTATTTACAGTTACAATTTTGATCTAAAATACTTTCAAACAGCTTCATTGATTTTCTGAATAAAACAAAAATACGGTCTTGTATAACTTTTTTTCTTTTGGATCCCAAATGAGGACACAAATTCAGAAACTTATAAAAGCTATAAATCACTTAATAGTAAAGAGCAGTGCTCAAACAAAGAACACTGTTTTAGATAGAAGCGAACACTCCACCATTAAAATTTCAAATGGCTTTAATACACATACACACACACACATATATATATATCCCAGTAATATCAGTAAATATAAAGCGGAAGGTTGACGCATCTTAAAACTATGTTTACTACCGTAATCTTAAATCTTTCTACTATGACCGGTATCGTCTTGTTATATTTGTACTTAATGCCTGGGTTTCAGAAAGAATTGTAGTAATTTAATAAATGATTATATGTATCGACTTAACAAAAGTTCCCAATGCACACATTAGATTGAATAAATTAAAAAATATATGTTATTTGTCATAGTTTATGAATCTCTGAATTTATAATCCCCCTCACTGTTATTTGATGTATACTTACAAATGTCTGAGAATATATCACACCCATCTGTTGGCTTAAAACGCAAAGAGTTCTTAGCAAACATATAGCTTTGTATAATATATTTTAACTGTGTGAAAATTCGGGATTATATATATATATATAAAGATGGAATACGTTACCTACAAGAGAAAATTAACCGATTAAAGTACATATTACCATATTAAAATGCTGTTATTCGATATTGAAATCAGAATAAGGTATTGTAGGAATTATTATTTACCTAAAAAAGTATTCCAGTTTTAAAGTCTAACTCTATTCACTGTAGCTGAGAACAGCCTTTTTAAAATCATTCAAAATGTGAAATTGGTTTAATTAGGATGTGAAGAGTAATTTTATTTCATTTAATAACCAATAATGAAACTCTACCTTTATATATATATATATATATATACATACATATTGAATTTTACTATTTCATTGTCACCTGATGTATAACTACATACGTCTGAGAATTACGTCGATCTACTATTTTTGGACGGCGACTTTTTAACGAACATTGTGTGATTTGGCGCATTTTAACTTAAAATTCAGGATCAATTAACCCTTTGGACGAGACGTTTTTAACCTTGGTAAGTAGCCAGAATGAGAATAAATTGAAAGGGAATGAATATGAAAACGAATATTATAGTGTCTGAACACTGCGCGATATCTCCATCATTACACAGAAAAGGACAGACATTTGCCAGAAAAGTATCAATTATTAGCAAAACGCGTGAAAGAAATGCTTCTTCACTTTCTAAAACACAATAGACTTAAAATAGGCTAAATCTAAGAGATATCTAGAAGAAGAGTCAAGCAGCTTAACTTAGGTCTTTAAGAGCTGATTCACCATCTGCTTTTTCTTAGACTGTTGATTTGTGATTAGGATCCAAATATTCTTCTTAGTAAAAAGATTATGGTTAGGGCAATAAGCTTAAGTCGTTTAGGAGGTATTTATGTAAGCTAGAGGATCATATATATGATTATGTATACTAATTGAAAAATTATTTAAAGTTTCAACAGAAAACGAATTTTAAATGTATATGTGATTCCGTAGAACTTATTTTATTATACTAAACTCTTAGGGTACATAGTGTGACACATTTTATTTCATGATTCCCATAACCTATATACTACTTCTTAACAGTGGTGTAACGTACACCCCCGCAACCCCCCCCCGTTGCGGGGGGCACAAAGCCTTAGTGACGCCAAGTGCGTATTTGGACTTGGGGCCCCAAACTTGACTTTGCAGGGGGCCGTAATATTCTCCGTTACGCCATTGCTTCTTGAGTACTTTACGAGAAAGTATAAATCGGTTATCTGGAAAAAATTATAATTTCTAAATCAAATAAATAAATTCAAATGGATGACACACTATTATGGATAAATTTCATGTAGCAGAAAATTTCATACATTCAGAAAATATAAACGCAATTTCAGGTTATATAATTGGGTATTTACTATAGCGTTAATTTTAATTCGACAATATACACTTGCGTCCGAAAGTCTGCGTACAGGCAATCATCTTAAGTGTTTATGTTATAATTACTATTAAAATCTCGCTTTAGAAAATCAAAATACTTGTCAGCAATTCTTCAAAAGTTCCTTATTCAAACTATATAGCAACAAAATTTATCTTAACGAAAAAAAACAAGAATGACCAACAAATAATCACCAACCATCCACGCCAAAAGTCTGCGTATACTTACAAAATAGAGCTTTTAAAGACCTTTTATTGTAAAATAATTGCACTAAATCGTGTTTTTAAGTAATAATAAGCTTTTCTTACGATTTATTTAGAATCTGAGATTTGAAAGTTTTTGTGGTTCCATGACAGGAAACAAAATAGAGATCGATATATTATTGAAAGAAATCTCATAAATCTTCAGAAAAGTGGGAAATTTTTAAAGCAATTGTTGAAATTGTGTGTGTTGATAGACGACATTCATTGATTCAAAAAGTGTTCATAAACTACAAATCAACTAAAATTTTACCGTCCAAGACAAGATCCGGCCGCCCGTCTTCAGTGTCACCTCTAGAATCTTGCTTTGTAATACGTTCTATAAAAATAAATCCAAGACTATAAGTTTCACAAATAGCTAAAAGTGTTGCTGAGATATTGCAAAAAAGTGTGACTTTAATTACAATTCAAAGAAAACTGGAAAAAGATGACTATCATACCCGAGTTGCACTCAAGAAGCCATTCATCTTTCGAATGAACAGACCTAAGAGAATGACCTTTGCCAAAAAACACCTAAATAGGACACATATTTTTTTTAGAAAAATGTAATACATTCAATTGAAAGTAATTTTTGTAATTTAACATCAAAAAGCACAAAAATATGCCTGCAAAAATTTCTGGACAGATCTTAAGAAAGAGAATCCTTTTTCGACTATCAAACATGGAGGAGGAGGCATAATGTTTGGGGGTGCATTGGAAGTCTTTCGACTGGTAATCTGGAATTTATTGAATGGACAATGTACAAAATTGGTCACTTGAACTTATTGAAGTAAAATATCAGGGCATATGCCGAGAAATTTGCGTTTGAAATTGGCTGTTCTGACATGTCCCAAACTAATTCCGAAAGTCAACCTAGTCCCCAGACCTAAGCAGAATACAGCATTTGTAGGATTTACTCTAGTGAATAATCAGGGAGAACGTAATAACATCCAAGGAAAAGCTCAAATCTGTCAAAGTAGAAGAATGGAAAGAGAAACATCCACAGATGAAACAACTAAGCTAGTTAAATCCTTGCCAAATATGTTGAGAGAGTTATAGAAAAAAAAAAGAATAACTTAAAAAAGTATATTAACTTTTAGTTACAATCTCCATTATTGTAAAGGTTCTTTCCAGTGTACGCAGACTTTTGACGCACACGATTTGTGTCGTTCTCAAGTTATAAATGTTGGTATTATTTTAAATAACATTCAGATGATTGTTGATTATACTATTTGAATTTGCGACGTTAGAGGAATTAATAAAAAATAGTATTGATTCAGGAAGACCATTTAATTAGCGATCTTTGCTTGAATATAAAAGATGATCGCCTGTATGCAGACTTTCGGAGGCAAGTGTATAATTGTTTTCGTTTTTTATTTTGTGGTGTATAAACATGAAATAAAATTGTGGAACAATGTATATTTTTCATGGAACTCAAAATTATTCCGAAAATTTCTTAAAAAGGATTAATTTTTATTATTTTATTTATTGACTAATTTATTTATTTATTTATGAATTAATTTTGCAAGAAATTTGTTGATAAATTCCTATATTCTTGATTTCTTTTTGGTTCGATTAAAGTAGATACTAAGACATTTTTACTATTTGGTACATCAAGAAAAATATTGTGTCAATGTGTGTTTGCTTTTTAAATGTTTTACTCTGTGATATGTTTCTAGTTGCAGCCGAATGATCATGGTTGAAAACCGTCCATTCGATGTTTTAGAGTTCTGATACCGTTAGAAACCCGTTTTACAAAAAGCTGATGCACGTTATATCTGTCAAAGCGCAAATTCTGTACGTTAGCGTGTTGGGAAAGTTAGGACTGTGTGGATTGCCAGCTCAGGTGTTGTTCTTGTAGCACACTTACCGAGGTTCAAAATGACGAGATTCGTCGTAGATGGAATTCAGATTATTTCCAAGGGTGCGACTTCAATAACAAAACAATCAATCCAACTGGAGAATAATTTTTTCATAAAATTTGCTTGGTGTTTACTTATATGCAAATGAGCTTCAATGAAAATAAACTTTTTGTGTGTGTGTTGTACTTTAATAAATTCAAAAAACCCATTTATCACTTGTTCTGTGTTATATATCTACTGTAAAATATTATGGTCTCAGTCCTGTCATATCTTATATATATCCTACCTTTTAAACTTGTCTTCGCGTATTATAATAACGAGATTAATATATGTTACCGTTAAAGTGTGAAATCCGTTATTTTATAAGAATAACTAGGTATTTCATAAAACAACTAGACACGTCAGAGAGAGTAAAAGTATATAAAATTATTGAATTCTACGATTTAACAAGGTACTCTATAGAATAACGATTACTTCATCGTTAAAGTATGAAATATGGCACTCGGACATTTTTTGAACTGGTTTGAACTGCTTTAGGAAGGATTTTCCGATCAGGAACTAGAGATGACCGAATAAAACAATTGTACTCAAGATATCAGTTCAGTATATGTCAGCGAGAATTAATTTCCATTGAAGAAGCTCTAAATATTATCACAACGCTCCGATCTGTTGCAACAGCTCAAAGTTGCTGTACTGGACAAGGTTTTAAAAAGTGTTCGTGTAAAAAAAACTGTGTGTTTCTGCTCCGACTCTCTCTCTCACACACACACACGACTGGAGTTTACTCCTTAAGTACGGTTGTCTTCGATTATACAGTAGGTAAACAGGGTAAATAAACGCATCTCTTATAATACTGAAACCATGCATGTATTTTTTTTATTCTATTCACACATTTTTCATATTGATTCTGTAAAATAATATATATATATATATATATACACACGTCAATTATATATTACATAAATATATGTTACTCATAGTACATGAGTACTGTTAAGAAAAGGTTGATTTACTTCACTATTAATACAGCGATTCTCAAACTGTGGGGCGCGCCCCTCTATGGGTTCGTTATGACCTTGCATGGGGGAAGAAAGCATGTCGAAAATAAAAAAAAATTATTATTGTGAAAAAAATTATTCATTTACTGAAAGGATGCAAAACAAAATGCATTATGATATAATAAAAAATAAAATATATGTTGCATATTTATTGCAATTTGTTACAATTTAAAAATTAAAAGTGTAGTATGATATCTATCCTATTTTACTTGAAAGTAACTTTATATATCTATTACTTAAAAAAGTAACATATACAAAATTTAACAGTTATCTAGATAATTTGTACGGTCTATAATAAAGGTCATATATATTGTAGTTTTAGCATAAAAGTCAATTATTATTGTTGTATTCGAATACATTGTTATTGAATGGGGGGAATGATAAAATTATGATTGAGAAAATTGTGTCGCAAATATTAAAAGTTTGAGAAGCATTGGGTTAATATCACTGTGAGTATTAATTATATTCTATAGCCATTATATTAATCACTGTGACTAGAGGCTTGTGATAACTAAAGAATGATACGTGAGCGTCGGTAGATATATGTGATTCACGAATCGTGAAAACATCGCATCAATGGTTGTATCATACCTACTCGTCCCTAGTGCTCTACCAGGAACAAAATCCAAATTAAGAAAAAACAGCATTAAATATATACCGAGAAATTTGGTGATTTTTAATTGTTATAGTCAACTTTTCCTTGTCAAAAGAGCTAAGGCATGAAATGTTACTTGGCGCGCAAACCGGTTTTTGACACCAATTACGCTAAAAAGAGAAACGCTAGTAAAGGTAGTTTGCGATTTTTTTAAGTTTTAATTTTTTTGAGGGCTTAATTTTTAAAATATACTCTCTACATTTCCCTCATAGATAACAAATAATGGCAATTTTTAAACAAAAAATAGAAGAAAAAAACTACTTAAATGATTTCTTGTAAAAAGTGTATTGGACGAAAAACCCAAAGTTTCTATTAAAGTCCGTACTTTTTAAGTAACTTTTTCAATATTTGAACAACATTTGGATAATAACGATTAACACCTGGAAAAAAAGTTTCGTAGGATTATGATTATAAATGACGAAGTTATTCAATGTTTAGTTAGAATTTTGAGTATGTTTTGAAAAATGGAAAAAAAAAATTTTGGTATTTCTTATTTTAAGTCACTGATTCGAAAAGAACAATGTGTGAACTTTTTTAGTACAGAATTTCGATACAGTACGATAGTAAGAAATTCGTACAGAACGATTGAAAAATTCTTTTCATAAAAACGCATCGATATTGGCTCATTTTAGAAAAAAATCGTAACAGATGCAAAATTTCGTTATTTTGTAAAAAATTTTATAGCGTATAGTGGTGAAATAAGTGATCTTTCCGATCCTGTAATTATTTTTTGTCTGATTTTGGTAGGAAAAGAATGATCGTAATTTTAAAAAAGAAAAAGTAGTCCTTCCTTTTGACAGGAACTTGGTGCATGCGCAGAACTCAGCGTAACGCAATTTTGTAAAAAATTCCCTCTTCATAATTTTTCCACACCGTGAGCTTTATATGAAAATCGATTCTTAAGGAATAAACTCGAAAAAATGTATAATAGTATAAAGTGAGCTTGTTTCAAAAATAATGAGCAGTGTCATCACAGCAATCCCTGCTCTAATAAATAATGAAAAGTAAAATAAAGGTATCTCTAAAATTTAAATTAATATTCTATTACATTTTTGTTTAAAAAAGTTTATACACAATGTTTTTATGAAGCAACAGTTTTTCTTCCCAGCATGTATTTTTGTTGATAATATTTAAGTATAATCTATTTTTGCAGCATATTCTTTTTTTTTTCTCCTTTCTGTTTAATTAATGTTAGCAATATGAGCAATAATAAATTATATCATTTGATTTCCCTAATTATTTATCAATTATTCATTCAGAAAACTGATAAAATGTATTTTTTGAGAGATTTTAACTATTTATGACCAATTTATAAAATATCTTTGAAATTGTTTATTTTTCACTTTATCGGTTTATCCTTAATTATTTCAGAGAATACCTAGTTATATATATTTCATAGAATGAATGAGAGAATTCTACACTTCAACTGTATTATATATTTTTTGTAATAATTCCCGTTAATTTCACCCTGAATTACTTTTTAATTTTCCTTCAGGACCCGCGTTTGAATTTTTAACTAGCTTACCCGCATAGCCGAAATTTAATCGTAATCGAATCTTAGAAGAGAGTTAACAGTTTACATCTTTTAAAAGTAAGATTGCTTTAGAAACTTTTGAGCGGTACTTTTTCGCCAATCACAGCCTCCGTTAGAAGAAGTCGCGCTGAATTTGGCGCCTCATATAAATAGCTAGAGTTCTTTGTCTTTTGTTTATGTAGCTTTTGGCATTTTTTTGTATTCGTGTCTGCTTATTGTGAAGTTCAAATGCTGTTGTCCATTAACTGTTATATGTGTGTGTGACCATTAATAAAAGTTGGATGTTAACTAAGATGTTTTTTTAATGGAATAATACCTCATCACTAAAACAACCACGACATGGAACTCCGTAGTGTTATATAAATCCTTTACATTGTGGTTATTATAATCTAATGCTGTGATTACAAATACATCCTATTGCGTTCTGTAAGCTTAGAGAAGACCTATAAAAGACATCGCGGGGGGCTCAGGATTCTAGAGGGCTCAAAACCGCCAAGTGTAAAATCCAAATGTTCTTCTTTACGCCACTGAAAAACACAATATTTTTCGTATTAATATATAAAATTAAACGTCCATTTAACATTAAAGCATTGAGGAGCAAATATTAAACCCATAGCAAGCTGAGTAAAAAGTATACCATTCAAAAAGAAATGAGTTGTACGATGAAATATGTGAAGCTTTTTATGTATGATAATAAAGTCAAACTGTCAATGTACTGTAGTTGATCTTTCCTTATTTATGGTGACGTCCCCCTAAAATACTGCATTGAATTTGAAACGCATTTGTAGACTCCATAAGAACTACTCCTTGAATCCGTTTAAATCTTGGTTAAAAGAGTGAGAGAACCACTCTGCAGAAACATTTAAAAAATGAATGACGTTTAAATATACAGAAAAAAATGCATCAAGAGAGAAGGAAAAGATGCATCCTTTTTTTTAACAAAACGTTATTTCTATTCGAATGGCATGAATACACACTGAAAGATTTCTTCACAACTCAGTAAAAATGCGTCAGGCCACACAAGCACGTGATATTTCATTTGATTCCAGTGGGTACCGGTCTTTGGTCATTTTCTTTCTTATTAAAAAAGAGTTTCAAGGACGTCTGGCATTTCAATAGAATTCACTTATACGCAGAAGAAACTTAAGTTCGGTGATAACATTAGCTTTCGTTTAAAAAGACGGCCCTAATCACTTTGAAGGAGTCGGAAGTCTAGAAATATACCCATAATAATATAGAAAGAATCGGAAATATGTGATCACCACCAGAGCACCTATCTATCATGTCAATGAAGCCATCGATATTCCGATGTGTACATTTTCCAATGTGACTCAAGAAACAACAGCAGATTCGACACATTATTTTGTATCAATCGAGAACAAAATATTACTAGGACTATCTTATTTTTTTTACCTATACTGTCTTGTTATATTTCTATTTGTTGCTTAGCTTTATTACAGAGAGATTTGTGGCAATTTAATATATATATATATATATATATATATATATATATATATATATATATATATATATATATATATATATATATCAGTAGAACACAGGAATTTTTCAAGGGGGGTGTCCAAAGTCAAAAGTCCACCATTTTTTAATCATGCTCCTTTTGATTTTTGGCAATTTTCGGGAACAAAATGCAGTAAAAAACTAGTTATTGAATAAATAATTTGCATTAATTAATAAAGTTAATCATTAATAACAAATACTTTATTAAATTTTATGTACTATATACTTAGAATTATAATCAATTGTGGAAAAAAAATCAAGGGCTTTGGGGGGGTCCGGACCCCTAGGACACCCCCTTGTGTGCGCCACTGATATATATATATATTACGGTTAAAAGTACTAAGCTGGATTATTACTGATAACTAATTATCTTCATCATAACGGAATTATATAATCACTTAAACGTGAAACGAACAGGCACACATATGTATTCGTCCTGATTCATCCGTCGTTTCCTTCAAATAAAAATGGATGTAGAAGATTTACATCTTTATTGTTTTCATAATACTTGAATATCCATTTATGGTCTAAGTTGAGAGACTTTACTTTGAAAAGACTGGAAGAGGAGGTAATTTTTTTTTCAAAAACATTTGACTGGTTTTATCATTATCTACAGTTTTAGTGTTTTTTCAATAGAAAATATTAAACACGCAGTGGGATTCAAAACTTTTCGTTCAAATTTCGGGAGGGAGTGAATATTAACGTCACACTGTTCAGTTACACGAGGGCTTTTGGCGACGGACCTCGTCATTTTGAACCCTGGTCAAATGACGAGGACGACACCTGAGCTGGTACCCCTATCCTAACTACCACACTACACCAACGGGAGGACGTTTGACCTCTCGACAGATTTAACGTGCATCACTCTCCTAGACGGCGGGTCTTTAGTGGAACTGGGTGACAAGCTACGATCTGATACCTTGACCACTAGGTTACAGTGGCCACAAAAATTTCGGGAGAGGTAAGGGGTAAGTCATGAAACCGATTTCACTTTGGAAAGTAGGTTCCTAAATATACGCATGCGCATACAGAGGTCGCTGTGAGTACCCAACAAGAGTAAAGCTCGGCTCTATCCACTCCCGCTGTCAACAGTGCATGAGCTGACTTACTAATGAGATGAATCGCTTTATGTGTATCAAGAGTTAGCGAATAATGCATTTCCCTGATGTGAAAAGTAGCCTCCAAACTGGCAAGGTTCCCCAACCCCCAAAAAAAAAG
>BMAV01011916.1:169829-419404 GCA_019973955.1 Trichonephila inaurata madagascariensis | reverse complement strand
GAAACTTAGATGATCACACTAAATTCAATGCAAAAGTAGAAGGGGAGAGTCACTGAATGCATCTAGGTATTTCAAGGTCTTGTTTTACTGTACCGAAAATGAGAAATAAGTAACATTATATCACAAATATGTATGCGCAGTAAGAAAGATAAGTTAAATTTTTAGGCCCCAAAAATTTCTAGTAAAATCAAAATTATTTTTTTTTTTTTTATAAAAAATTAAAATAATAATTATTTTACATTTTCAAATAGCTAAATAAATTTTGCTTGTATACACATTTTATTTTAGTATCTTTAATCTTTAATTTTAGTATCTTAATTTTTAAATAATTCTGGTATTGATTTTTAAAAAAAATCAGGATTGTGTAGATAATTTTTAGTTTATCACTTTTGGGATTGTCACATTATTCGGTTTCGGTTAACGATAAATTGGAATTATATATCACATTCTAAGTAATCAGTTGATAGTTTGATAATTTATAGAGTTTGGCATTATATATATATATATATATATATAATGACAGTTTCAATTTATCGCTTACTTAAACCAAATAATGTGACAATCCAAACGTGATGAGTACTAAGAGATATCTAGCACAAACCTACAATTTTTGTTTTACTAATTTGATATTATTTTTTATTAACATCATTCTAAGGCAACGTGTATATAAGAGCTATATATTTATTTTTAATTTTTAACTTAACAACAATATATTTTCTATAAATTATAATATACTTTGTTTAACAGTATGTTGCACAAGCTTTAAAAATATTTATATTGTGAGGTATTTGGACTGAGTTTTACTGAATTGCAGGTTCTTATCACAAATCATTGAGAAAAACACAATTAATTAAAAAAAAACTATTCAACTTCATATTATCACAAATATAGTAGAATATTATTTGTGGGGAGAGTACTTACTGAAGCGTTTAGTAGTAGAATGAAAAGGAAAAGATAATTTTGCAATATTTTATAGCAGAAAATTTGAAATAAAAATAAGATATATATCACTGTCAACTTTTCTCTCTTTTATTCAAAAGGAACAATAAATTTCTTAGAATATTAAAATGTATCAGATCCTATACACTTGAACTTCATTGTATTTGGTCTCATACAACTTTGTATATTCTCAAAAACTTTCAACTCGGAAGGAAAATGCATGTAAGTTTAAATACAATTTTATGCTGATCATATTTACATATTATCGAGTTATTTTGTCTCATAGATAACTATTTCAGACAGGTTTAATGGTTTAAGAAACTATATTATGGTGCTATATATATATATTGTTGAATAAAAATATTCTCTATAACATAAAAAGTAACTCACCAAGTAGGATTGATCCGATCGGATAAAAACTGCAGGATTCGATGCACATGTATTGAAAGGGAAAATCCATCCGTGTTGCAGGAATTGAATGTTTTATTCAGGGAAAAGAATTGCATGAAAAAGAAAAAAAGCAAGAAATTTGCTGTGTGTTGCCCTTTTACTTTCCTGTTAATTGTGTGTTAAGTTAGAGTTACAGTATTGAATAATGATATTCCTAATATATATATATATATATATATATATATATATATATATATATATATATATATATATATATATATATATATATATATATATATCACAAAAAGTAACGCATGCATGTTAATTTAATAATAAAAAGATAAAAAGATTAAAACTAGTATATAGGATTGACAAAAATTTTTTTGTTTACTTATCATAATTTTAAATACTGAAAAAAATTTCGTGCATGATTTCTAAAAAATTTTTAAGACAATAATGAATAAAATGTTGGATAGTTATTGGATATTTTTATTAGGATATTAACTTTAAAAATCTATTGTAAAAGCATTAATATTATTCATATTCCTTGGCTACAATAAGAGTTCTGTTAAAACTAAATTCATTACATTTCATTTAAAATTTAAATACGTTTTACATTTTCAAGTTTAGTTATATATAAACAAAAAAAATTTGAATAAGTTTTTAAATAGAACCGAAAATTCTTTCACACCTACTATACATATTTTTTTAATAGAAACTTTATTCCTTATATTTTATTTCATTTCTTCCTCCTTCCTTTGTTCATATTCAGCTTAAAAATATTAAAGATATACAAAAATAAATGTAACTTTTTAATATTTATGTATTTTAATATATGCAATTTTCCCCATAAAATAAAAATAATGAAATATAAATTAATTACATTTGACGATTTTCCAATAAAAATTCGGACACTATAAGCTTTGTTTAAATTTCAAAATCAATTTAATAGAATTTTTAAACCATTAATCACTTTATTTTTTGAATTTTCTAATGATTGAACCCTTCACGAAACAGCTTTTACCTCTTTATATATGCTCATTTGAAATCATAATAGATATTGTAAAATTTTTTTTAGTTAGTACAAAATCCTAAAAGACGTAAACAAATTTGAAAAATAACAGAAAGCCGAAATTTTTTAAATAACTGATCAAATTTGTCACATTATTCTGACTACAAAGTTAAAAAATTTAACTGAAAAAACTAAATAAATAGTTTTGGTGATAAAAATATTAATATTTATCAAATGCCACAAATAAATTAACCCATATGCCATCAGTGTACAAGAGCTCTCCAGAATTTTTCACAAATACAATTGAAATCACTTAGTGTATAGGTAATCATTGGTTGACGAGAGTCACTATACAATCCTGAAGTCGACATTCCAATACAGAAGAAATGAGATTTTAGCCAGCCAGGGTTTATTATTAGTCAAAAGCATGCGACAGCACTCTTTTTGGAATGTCAGGAACTCAAAGGGTGTACACGTTAAGTTTAGCCCAGTGCTTATTTTTATATACTCTGCTGCTTCCTATTTAAACTTACCTGAAAGTCATTTTTGTCAAAAGCGTTGCTAAATTAAATAATAATACTCTTGTGAGTATTTGACCTCCAAAGCTCCTATCTTAACGAGGTAGTCCACGTGTTTCTCACTATTAGACACTGTGCCGGTACCCACTAGTAGAAATATTTTTCATCTAGGTCTTTCAAAAGCTGTAGGCGTCCTAAAATTTGGCACGACTTGTAGTGCAAGGGCCTGAAGAACTTATTTTGAATCAAACATATTAACTGCTCTATATTAAAAGCATACTCTTTCGATGAAAGTTATTGAATCGCAATAGCGATTGCTTCAATTTCATTATGAAAACAGTGGTGAATGATTCCATTGGTAAACAAAAATTTAAAAAATTGAAATAGACATCAGCTCCGGCACCAAGATCCCTATTGAAGACGGTGTCATCTCCGAGGAAATCTGCAATCATTTTTTTTCTAGAAATAAGCTTTCAATCAATAATTTTTAGGGTTATGGATTTCAATTGTTTGGAATCATATCCTACTCTTAACAATTTTGTAGTAATCACAATTTTCATAATTCAAAGAAACTTAATATATAGTCATTTAACATTGGAAAAGACAAAATAGAAATCCCATAAAAAATTATTAAAATGTAGTGACCTTCAAAGCCGACTCGTAAAGCCATCCTGAGTTTTTAGATATTTCTAGCTCTATCCTTGTCCTAATTTCTCAGAAAAGGGTCATTTGGTAAAGTAATAAAGTTTTTTTTAATGTAGAATAACTGTTCTTTGCAAAGACTTGCAGAAAGTCTCAGTATTTCTCACAAGCCTTAAGAACCGAAGCAGTTTTCACTGCACCATTTGTATTTCGAATTGCTTGATTTCGAAACCCTCAAGGCTTTGTAACATGTTTCTGATGAAGTAATGAGGACTTCATTGCAATATCCAATAACCGGTGTATAAACAATTTGCACATACTGGATAGAGCAGGGATATTCAACTGCGGCTCACTGAGCCTTTTGAAGTGGCCCGGTCATGGCCCATTGCTATGAAAAATTCATTTATTTATAAAAATTTTATGGGAAATTTTTTGTTAAGAAATGAAATATATCATTTTTGATTTTTGCTGACGATATCATATGGGTTCGAATTGATTTATTTTTATCTGATTAGTGATAATAGACAACAGTGGAGTAGCGACCATTTTACGAGTGAAACTAATGTGACATCTCTCGCGTTCTTCTTCTAACATAACTCCTACGTTCTTTGACGGCCACGATTAATGGTAAAACTTTTCCAACCCAATACCAAGAAGAGAAACAAAGCGAAAATGCAAATAAGATATACTTTAAAAGGATAGAAGGTTTAGTGAGATGGGACGGCAATCTTAGAGATAACTTAGTGCGGAACAGTTCGGAACAAGTGTTAGACGACCTACTCACAAGGAAGAAGGATACGCCCATCTTCAATTTAAAAATAATTATAAGAAGAGTAATAGTACCTGAGTACTCTTATCTACAAGTAGCAGAATAGGTGAGTCTTCAACAAGGTAAGAGGTTGCTTTATAAACGGTAATATTTTGTATAGAAAGTTAGATTAGGCAGATAATTAACTATAATCAGGATAAGTGATCTAGTAGTGCGATCTGACTTAAATATTCAGTTTAATTTGTGGCTTATTCTCACTTAAAGAAAAATTGTTCATTAGAATTAAGTAATTTAAGTTATTTTTAATAAAAGTTGTGTTAAAATTAAAAAATGTCTCATCTTTTAGATAATCCCACCCCCAGCTTACGGGCCCAACACGACATAGCTATCGCAGGATGGCTATGCCCACAAATTTTATAAGAAAATAGGTTTTTCAAGATGATTGGGAAGTTGACCGTTTTGTAGAGAAAAACAAGCATGGTTCAGTAATTGTTTTTGTCACAAAAGTGTTGTATTTAAAAAATACCAATAAACAGGAATTGTTAAATGACACTTTTCGTCGAAGATCTCTTTCAAGATGTGATAAATAGGCTTTTTTAAATAATCTTTACAACAGCAAAAAAAAAGTATTTTGTCTGTGGCAAAGGCACCTATAAAATTTGTTATATTATTGGTAATCGTATGAAACTGTTTACCGATACAGAAATTGTGGAGGAGTGAGTATTAAATGCTTCCAATTTAGAAAAACTCACTGACAAAAATAAAGAAATATATTAAAAATAATAATTAAATAAAGCAAAATAGGAGTTTTAATATTTTGGTCAATTTTCCACATTTTATATATAAGTTTTCTATGTTATCTTGGTCTTAAAAAAATTTTCTCCTCCCCCTCCTTCGTTAATCCTCATGTTGTGGTCCGCGTGAAAAATATATCATATGTTTGCGGCCCGTGTGAAAACGCTAACATATGTATGTGACCCGGCAGAAAAAAAAGGTTGAGTACCCCTGGGTTAGAGCCTCTCTTATACCAGAACTAGCTAGGCGTTTCAAAATAAAATGTAAATATGAATACAATTCCGCTATAAAATATTATAGCTATAAGCGGTTTTTTAAGATTATTTTCACAAAATTCCTTGAATCAATTTTTTATTTAGAAATCTGATATAAATAAAATTTGAAATATTTTATATAACACAGATCCCATTTTGTACCGTTTCTACTTTAATTTAACAGGTGAATTTCCAATAC
This sequence comes from Trichonephila inaurata madagascariensis, assembly GCA_019973955.1. Classification (NCBI taxonomy): domain Eukaryota; kingdom Metazoa; phylum Arthropoda; class Arachnida; order Araneae; family Nephilidae; genus Trichonephila; species Trichonephila inaurata. The sequence goes on along the minus strand of BMAV01011916.1, from coordinate 413,886 downwards.
CAAGTATGTAAAAACAACTAAATAATTTTTGAGATTTGTATACTTCTCGAGTTCTTAAAATTTTCGTACAGTAAATGTTTAAGTTCTTGCAAAAAAATTAAAATTATTTTCTAACAATTCTTCTCTAAAACCAACACTAACCATGTTACTACTAAACAATCAGTTGATTTATTTCTAAACCCAACTATTATTGCCAATTATTAAATTTTAAATCATCACAAATCATCTATAATCGATTAAGTCAGAAAACATTGAATTTAAATTCTTTATTACTTATTTTTGAACTTAAATGCAGAGTAATTCTAGATTATTGAATTCAAATTAAATATATCTTATATTTAAGTATAATTACTTTTACTTTTTTTATTATAACTTAATATTTTCATTTTTATTCCATGCAATATTGTTATATCATTTGTACTATTTTACCATTTTACTTTAATACACTTTTACGGTACTGTACAATACACGTATATAAAAAATCAAGTATCTCATATCAAGAACCCTTTAAAAAATATTTATAATATTATGTACATTTAAAAAACAAACCCTTTGATAATTCATTACATTTATTGATTATGTTTAGTCTCTGCTTAAAGTATTTATAATAATTCATTTTAAAGAAAAGATTCATTTGAAAAATTTTAATTACATTTCTTGATAATTTAGTCTTTTCGAACACAAGCTGCGATTCGAACATTTTGTTATCGATAAAAGGGGGATCCTTTAACTTATCCAATTATATTTTAATGCCAGACGTCTTGTTAAACACTTCAAAACAACCCAAGATAGATGACAATTATCACATCTCTCTGGAAAGTAATCCGCTCTAGCTATTTATTCGTTCCCTTGCTTCGAGGAGGGTGAGAGCCAGAAAGGGTTGAAAACCGCGTTGGGGAAGAGAATAGAAAGAAGAGGGGGTGTTCCAGATGAATCCACTCCCACCCTCTCTACCCCCAACAAGCCTAAGCGCGTGACATCATCAACGTGCATGACTGGTCTCCAAGATCCAGGCAATATCCATTTTTGAATCATTGCCAAGAAGTTTTGAGTCTTTGTCAGTGGTAGAAGCATTTTTGATTGCAGTAGGGGAAGTTTTTTCCCCTTGTTCCGAGGCGGGTCTGCAAAAAGGAGGGGAAAAAATGGTTTCACTGTCCCAGTTGATGTGCACCTACTGAGAGATAAAATCTTTCCCATTTAGATTTGAAATTACCAAATAAATATTTGAAATTTTCTTCCTGTGTGAGGCGAAAATGTGGGAGGGAAAAAACTGGAAGAAAGAGTTAGGCTAGAAGTCGTAGTAGCACCAGTGGAAGTAAAGAACCAAATTTATGTGTGATGTGTATCAGTAATCAAGAAAACTGTGTGTAAGTGAGTCTTTTTTTCAAGGGAGTGTAGTCGTCCCCTCATACTGCAGATCGCACAACCCTTAATATTTGATAATATGCACAATAAGGGGGATTCAATGATCACTCAAACCCTTACATTTCTACGCAGAGGTAGAAGCATAATATTTTAGAATACCTCAGCGATATTTTTTTCGGGACATTGCACATTGTGCGTGCATGTATAAATATCGGCACGGAACGTTACGTTGTTCTCATTTTCAATCGTAATTTAAGAGAAAACTGCAAGTAAAATCTAACGTAAGTTATAAAGGTTATTTGTAAGTCTATTAGATAAAAAAAGAATAGTATTAAAAATGTATATTTGTTTATTACAGAACTTTATTGAAAATACTATTTGATTACTTGAGTTCACGTTTTTTTTAAAACTGTGATATCGGTATTTTTTCCCTTTATTACAAAATTTGCTTTATATATTTTTGAGTAAAATATTTCTCTCAATCCTCTCTCTTATTTCTATATTATTAATATTTTTAATTCGCTTAACCTTTTTTTTATCAATTAAATAATTTTGAACTTTTTAACGTTAATAGATTTCAAAAGCTGAAATATTTCTATTTGTTATTCAATTTTAACTACGATATGTCTGATCTTTCCCAGAAGTAATATCACTGAATGACATAATATCAACTTTCAAATTTTAAGCTAACATGAGATGTTGGAGATTGTTCTTTTAAAGTATCCGACTACGTTTGGAATTATGTTTTTTAAAGGGAATAAATGGATAAATTTATGATATTTAGTGTCATTAGAAGAAAATGAAAAAAAGTTTTAAGAATAGTATTGAATAAAAATTATTTAAGTAAAAATTTTACAAAAAATTAACATAGAATCCCATTTTCAAAATTTCTCCATTTGAAAATGTTATTATAAAATATTTTCCCCGATATAGCTCGTCCTTGTACAGAGGCTCAACTACAAATTGTGAAATATACAATTTAGAAGGGGGTTTACATGTTTTACACAACAGAGGGAGAAATTTTGAAAAAAACGCCGATAATTATTTCCCCAAAGATAACTATGAAAAAAAAATATGAATTTTTTTAAAATCTATGAGCCCCTGTACAGAGGTTTGAGCTATATATAGGGAAAATATTAATCATAGAAGCATTTTTCACAAAAAAGGAGGACTTTTTAAAAAAGTTTATTCTAAGTTAATTTTAAAATATTGTATTTAAAAAATTTTTTTTTGTCGAATGTCCTTAAAACAATTTTAACATGATTTAATTAATAAACTAAAATCAGAAAATTATCCATTTAGGGCCTTTTTTAAAATACGGTTACGAACGTAGTCGGATACCTAAAATTGGAGACGAAAAGAGTGGAGCTTTTACGCAAAACGGGGGGGTTTACTTCTTTCTGTCCGTGCTTATGTTGTCCAGTTTCCGATGTATGACTTTGTTGTTAGGGTTTCGAAAAAACCCATAAAATCCCTTTTTTTTTTTACCAATGACTTTGGGATTAATACTCTATAAAAAAAAAACGACGCACCAAGAATGAGTCCTTTACAAAAAAAAAAAGTGGCTAGAAAAATGCCAGAATAGAAAATGATTAAAAATTTTTAAAATTGAATGGTTTATTTCAGAGATATAGTTACAAAGAAAGACCTTAATAAGGTGCTAACTCCCATCAGCCTGATGGCTGTCACACCCCTGAAAAAAGAGGATAAAGCTCCTGGGATCCCCTACAGTATTTTTATAAATTTTCCCACTCAGTGCAGGCGAACTTTCCCCTTTTAGATGGTCCCCTTCCCATCATATCCGACATTTTTTTTGGGGGGGACGGTGACGGCGCCCAAGGAAGTGTTTACAACCCGAGGTTCATAGAACACGTACCTATGTGGTCTGGCGTTTCTTGTGAAAAATAAAGGGGGTGCTGCAAAGGAACGGAAAAAAAACAGTTCTCAGAATCCCGCGACGCACGCTGGCTGTAATGTGCTCTAATGACGACCAAAGGTCCGGTGTCAAAAAGAAATGGCGATTTAGACAATAATTCCGGGTTGACCTGTGTGAGCCCAAATGAAAAGGACGCCGCTACCCGGGCTTTTCCAGACACGTTTTCGATGATCGTGGGGACACAGTTGGGCGGATTCAACGCTTAACACTTTGCCCCAGCAGCATGATTCCAATAAAATGAGCCAAGCACCATTTTAACAGCTACACAGGTGAAGGCGGAGGGCAGGTGGGTAGCGGCTGGTACGAGCGAAAATTTTGTTTACAGCTGTCTCTGAATGGTCATGGTAACCTGTGCAGGTCCAATTATGGGAAAAAGATCAGGCACTGGCAGCTTATCTATAATCAGTTGCCCTCGATCGTGGGCTCTAGGTCGACCGCTACTACCCCGGGGACCGGGAAATCTCCGCCAAATTTTTCCCAGACTTTAAACCGCATCGATTCCACCTATATGAGAATTTTCCAATTTTCCCAACCGCCTATTTCAATCTAATGATACAACGTCTTTTATACCGGCAATTGCTCGTAATGGCTCGAATCTTGTGGGGAAACATTTTTTCAGTCGTTTAAGGTATCTTTAAAACGTAATGCAACAGAAATTTTTTTTCAACAGAGAGAAATAAATATATATATATATATATATATATATATATATATATTTTATTTAATATATATATATATATATATATTTAAATATATATAATTAAAAAAAATAATATAAAATAAAAAAAAAAATAAATAAATAATTATAAATAAAAATTATTTTGAATAACAATGGGAATAAGAAAGACAAAATTCCAAGTTTTAAAAAAATTAAAAAATTTTTATAAAAATAAAATATATAAAATATAAAGGGAATTGGGGAAGTAATGGGGGTTTAATTGTTTATGGGTTTTTAATTTTATTAATTTTAAATTAATTTAAAAATATAATTTAAAAATTTAAAAAAAAAATTAAAAAATAAAATTTAAAAATTTAAAATTAAAATTTAAAAATAAAAATTAAAAGGTTTAAATTTAAAATTAAAAAAAAATTAAACTATTAAACCATTCTAAAATATTTATTTAAAATATTAAAAAAAAAAATTTTAAAAAAATTAAAAAATTTTTATAAAATAAAAAATATATAAATATCAAAATTAATTGACGGAAATTTAGGCCAACAGAGTTTTAAGTAAAAAACTAATTCAAGCATCCGAATTTCGTTTTGAGGCCACTATTAGATGATGCCACCATGAAATGGCTCTCATATTCGGGGACGCCGTATTTGAAAGGGTCAAGTTGCTAAAATGCAGCCCATTTAGAAATATGCAATAGTTTTCAAATATTGAAAATTGAACAGAATTAATGGTTATAAAAATTAATTAATCGTATTTAAAGAGAGAGATATTTAGTTATTTGGTTAAAACAGTTTCAATATCAAGTCTTCAAGTTTCAAGTCTGATAATCACAAGTGGCATTTAAAGCACTAATTTTAATTAGTGCTATTTCTTTATCTATTTCGTTTTCAGTTTCTGTTGTTGTTAAATAAATGAGTTGTTATCTAACGCTGTATTCAGACTATTTATACATACGCAAACAAAATACGACTAAAATTACTGGAGTATATTCAAAACTAGATCATAGATAATTGAATCTAGTCCATTTTCTTCAGTACTACTCACTGCAAGCTTATTCCTAAAGGCTCTAAAATTTCAGCTGACTAAAAAAGTACTGCCTCCATAACGAGTGAAAATGAATTCAAAATTCATTAGATATCACATTTGGATGTTTAAGAATACGGATGTAGAGCTGCAAATAAATATAAAATTAATCTTATTCTAAAATAATGTACATTATACATTTTATTTAAAACAATATTCTTCTGAATATTTTTAAATAAATTTAGTTTCCCAAGTATATCTGAGATTTTATTAACTAAAGCCACTATTTGAAGAATGCATTTCAAATGTATATGATTTTTCCACTAAAATGATTCGAAGATTCCTGTTTCGATCTCGATAATCCTTTAATGTACTTTTAAAATACCTTTCATTCTAAATCTGATAGAAATAGAAAGTTGGGATTCTTTAGAATTGAGAAAAAGCTACCTACAAATGAATACGAAGTTTAATCACTCTGTAAAAGTAGTGTGAAAGGTTTCTCAGTGTTCTGGTGAATATTATACAAAAGATATTTGATCACCCACTAAAGAGATAGAAGACATTTCAATGGAAAACTTCCAACTCAGAAGTATGCCACCAACTTGTTTATCAACCGCGAATTAAAGTTGGTTCAGAATATATTCGACAAGTTCTGTATGAAGCTGCTATCGTAAGTCCGTAGAAAATAGAATTAGTCAGTGCTACTCAAACTTTCTATACTTGCAACCCAATTTTCAATCATAATTTTCATCGTCCACACCCTTCCGAGGAATGGTAATATAATTAATTCAATAATAATATCCTTTGACGTAAAAATATTACACATGACTCTCTACTGTACACCTTAAAGTTATCAAGAGATGGCATAAATTTGGTATAGAATTTTTGATACGGACTACTGGTGTAATTGTTAAATTTGTTCTTAACTTAGTACTGTTAAATTAATTATGAAATACATTGTGCAGTACTGATACATATTTATATAAGTGTATTATATCAGTGTAAATGTGTATTTTATTTATTATGTCAGAATGTATTTTGTTTTGTATCCTTTCAGTAAATTAATAATTCTTTTATATAAATAATCTTTCGTTTTCGATAAACTCGTGCCCTTCTTGTAGGTTTATCCCACTCCCCCTAGGGGTACGTACGCCACAGTTTGAGAAGAACTGGAGTAAGTAATTAAGAGAGAGATATAAAACACACACACAGAGAGAACTAAACTCAGTCATAACTTTTTTTAATTACGCCGAGGAATGGGCCGTATGAGCCATTTCGCTACGAGGAGCCCAGTATAAACCAACCAGCCTTTGCATTAAGTCGGTTTTCGTCATATGTACGAGAGAGTGAACTTAACGAGGAGCACATTTTGGACAGAAAAAATGCCTCATTTCTTATAAAAGTTTGTGACATTGTAACTCGTGCATTTGTTTATAATATAGTGTTTTAAAAATTTCAAAAATATTTCATAAATAATTAGTTTTTCCTTTTAATATGTGAATGAATCGCTCATTTAGCACTACGATATAGGAAAAAAATTGCAAAACACATTTTATAAAGGGAAAAAAAAATGTGTCAACTCGGATAAAAATGAGTAGTTTGATAAAATAAGTGATTTTCTACAGATTAGTGTAGCCAGAATATAATATTAATGTTTGAGAGTACTTTTATATCTGAAAAAATATTCCGAATTCGGCCCCTATTCTTTAACATTAGCCGAAGATAGTTTTAAAGACTCAATCATAACTAAAGAAGACCATTTTAAATCTTATAATTTAAAATACGTTAAAATCTATTCTTCATATCAATTCTAGATTGAAAAGCCACCAACACCAATATAGGGATTTCGATCACCAAATTTTGTTTTCGTATGAAAAAGTAGGGTCCACTGCTGACAAGTTAAGTTTTCACATTTATAACAAAACAGAAATGTGAAACTGCTGGTCTTTTAACAATGGAAATGAAGATGCGATAAGCTGTAATATTTTGAAATATATTTTAAAAGCTCAGAGTCACATTAACGTAAGTAATAACAGGGAAATATAATAGTAGAATAATAAGATCAAGATATTAAATGAAAGACTTCATTATAAAAGTATTCTTGAAGAAAAATTAGAATAAAATGTGAAATTAAGAAATTTTTATAGAATACCTTTTAGGTGTAAAGAAATTTAGATTATTCAATTCTAAAAAAAAATTATAAATCGTTGTCTGTAGAACAGAGGTTCCAAACCTCCTCATATTTCAACCTTAAAAACATTTTTAAGCAAAATTTGATGTTTTGACAAGATAAATGGGCTTATAGGTGAATTTTTAGTGGAAATTATTAACATTACCTTTATACTATTATATGCTTAAAACTAATTTATTGAATAATGAATGCTCTTTAGAAAATCATTCAAATTGAATATAATATTAAGGAATTACTTCGGATACTTTTGTAATTTTCCTACACAGGTTTCCACTATTTATATTAGGTGTTTATGTTTGCAAATCTCAACATACTACCTTAATTGAAATAATTAAGAAATTCTGAAAAAATCTGCTCTGCTTCCTAAGATAATTATCTAATATTTAATCTTTCGAAATTGCATACTAACATTTCATCACAATAAATAATTAGCTTTTGTCTTTAATTAATGATAAATTGACATTTGCATGTAGGCTCCAAAGAATTTCTTTCAATTTTCAGCTGTTTGAATATCTGCCGATGGCTTATGGATCTGAGTAACACAGAGTCACAAAAGTATTAACTCAGGCAAAAGAAGCAATGGGTACATAAAAGAGTAAACTTATGTAATATTTTCATAGAAAAATGGTTATATATCTTTCTTTTTGTTTCGATTGATTATGCAATTGCATTTTTTTCACGCTTCTGTTGATTAGCTCCGTGTATGTCTTTATGAAGATCAACTTTATTTCAGTTATTTTTTTAAACAATATCCCCAAACTTCCTATTAAATATTTTATTTTAAGAATATTAGCAATCTTTTTTTGTTTGTTTACAAACGGTCAGACAGTTTGATGTTAAATTTGAAAAACTTCAAGACGTACCGCTACTAGATCATATTGAAAAATACTCGTACTTTATTCATAATAATTGATTCGAAGGAATCGTAATAATCAGAGTATGTCATTTTTATTCTTAATGTCATTTTTATTCTTAATGGTAAAAATACCAAAATTTTAAAAGGAAAAAAAAGAAAAATTAATAAAGTAATTAAGTAAAGTTTGGCGTCTAAAAAGCAATTTTGAGAAGCAGTATTATTTGCAAAACCTAGCTTAAATCTGAAAATCCAATCTACTTATTGCGTTCCATTTGATGTTACTTTAAAGAAATAACTATTCTACTTTTCCATTCTACGCACAAACTCCAAACTAATCTCATTACACTTCCAGTTTCTACCGTTTTAAAGTAAAATTGACTCAAGTCCTCTCTACTTTATTTAATCTTGAATTGAATAACTTATTTCTTTTGTTGTTTGGTGATGAAATGTTTAGATTCAAAAGTACAGAGTTCATTTCTTGAAATGTGATTATATGTTTGCCTGGACTTTGTATAACAATTAATTCCTCAGATAAATGTAATTTAATTGTGTCTTTAAGGTAAGAGGCTTGGAACAATCTCTCACGTATTAGAAAGATGTTACGTTATTATAACTTTACCTGGATCACAACTTCTTATAGAATTAGTTTTTGTTTAACATTAATATTTTCAATTTCAAATATACTCTGGTGTTCAAAATTAAAAGAATTGGCATTTTTTGTCGAATTTCAAGAAAACATTTGAACATAATGGAAAAATACTGCTTTGAAACAAAGATGCAAATCTTGTTATAAAAGTAAATTGTAATAAAAGCAAAACAAAAGAATAAATTTATTTAGGGAAAAATAGTGAATTATTCTCCAAAAAGATTTCATTGAATAAATTTATTTAGGGAAAAATAGTGAATTATTCTCCAAAAAGATTTCATTGAATAAATTTATTTAGGGAAAAATAGTGAATTATTCTCCAAAAAGATTTCATTGAATAAATTTATTTACAGCAAAATATTGAATTATTCTCTAAAAAGGTTTCATTGATTTTTGCAATTTCTCCGATAGTTAAACAGAATCTCCACAAAAGAACAGATATCATTTCATAAATCTAAATTTATAAAGTGAAATCAAATTTTCAAGTTTATTTTTTCATCGCAAATTTCTTAAAATAGAAAATATTTTTTGCACACACTTTTATAATTCCAATTCGCAGTTTTTGATTTAAAGTATAAATTATATAGAATGAAAAAAAAATTTCTGTGTCTGCCCTCAAAGTTTGAAAATGGAAAAAAAATTCCAGTTTCTTAAACGACCATTTTTATTTTTAAGATCATCTATCTTTTTTCTTAAGAAAATGATTTGATTCGAATATCAAGCACTGAACTTCGGAAGAATAAAAAATACATTAGGAAAAGAAAGATAACAATGTTGATCAAGATTTGCTCCAGAAAACTGAATATTTTTGCATCTGTTTTACATAAGTAGACGCATTTTAATTATAAGTAGATTTATTTAATCATGTGATATAATAAAACTATATTTTCCTTAGTTAATAGTTATATTTTAGCGATATTTCCTTTATGAAAATCTTAATACAAAGAAAAAAGCCTGATCATTAATGTTTTTCCTTCATAGTATTTTTTGAAACAGTTAATGAGGATATAACGACAAATTTATGAAATGGAACATTTTTAAAAAAAATTAGCCAAATTATGTTAAACCAAATTATGGCTTAACTTAAAAAATTATTCAAGATTATTCACACAGTCACAAGTTTAGCAGTTTTTTTTTAAAAAAAATAATACATAAAAAAAAATTTTCACAGTTATTTTTAAATTAAATAAATGTATTAGTTTTTTAAAGAAAATATAAAAAAAATATTTCAATCAAAAATTCTCGAGATTTTTATATCCAAACATCTTTTACACAATTTCAAACTTCATAAGTAAAAATTACTTTAGTATATTAAAAAGTGCATGACGTAAAAATTAAATGCAATTATTTTTAATATTTAAATTTAAAAACTTCATGAAAGTTGTCTCTGTAAAAAAAAGGATGTTTAATTTAACACAAAGGAAATAAACCAAAATGACATTTTCATTTGTATTCAATTATCCTACACGTATTTCTGAATTCCTCTTATGGAGTTCATACAACCATTTAAAATTTATACTTTCACTCATTTTTGGGTACATATTTCTTGTAACCTCTTTAAAAGTTTGAGACAAAAGGAAATAATTGGAAATTATTGTAATGCGTAAACTGAACTTTATCACGCATACAAAAAGTAGCCATATTCAAAGGAGATATATGTGTAGTCTTCTTAATTCAAATTAATATTTCTATAAAATTAGTATATTGTATTGACATTTGTTACTGAAATAAATCTTTGTATTTATAAATACTGCAAGATGCACCATTAAATGAATATTACGTAATTACACTCAAAATAATTAGTAAAATTTTACGAATATACATATACTTATATTATCTTTTCTCTTTTTGGCTTTGACAATTCAATCAACTGTGCTTAAAATTACCACCGAAAAACATAAACAAAATTGACTAGGAAAACTAATATAATTTTCGATCCTGTTACACACAAATTTAAACATATTTCTGGATTGCAGCTCATTTTTTTTAATTTCTCACTCCCTCTCTGTGTATATATATATATAGTCAAAACTCTTAAATAAAGAGAGATGAATATTCAATAATCAAAACTGAAAAAAACTGAAATTGCAAGGTAACCAGACATAATATTTTAGGAAGGGTATATGAGAAATTAAAAGTATAATATTTAAAACATAAAAATATGTATGTTACAGTATTATAAACTTTACTGACGTAGGACACCTCTTATATGTAAAATAATTTATACAAAAGTGGGATTGAACATGTTTTTGGCCAGCCAAACTTCCTCTTTACGTTAATAATACTGAGGAAAAACCTATTGAAAATAATGGTGAGCATATCTAAATCCATTACAAGAAAAAAGATAACTTACCTAAAAATTGCATTCAAAAATGCAGAACTCGCTCTAAATCTGAGTACAAAAAACAAGTTTTTGTCGTATTCTGGAACCAAATGCAAATTCAATGACTATTATGGATTTTTATATTTAAAAATCTTCTGTGCATGTGACTAAACTCTTCCTAAACGGCTGGACCGATTTTGATGAAATTTTTTGTGTGGGTTCAAGTGGATTCGAGAATGGTTTAGAATCGAAATTCGGTCCGATATCGCTATTAGTTAAAAAGATATTAATTAAAAACATTCAAAAAATACAACTCAACATTCACCTGCATTGTTGTAACAACGTTATTGTTATAAAAAGACGTAAGTTGGCATCGAAAATCGATTTTCAGCCCAACTGGCCCAACCGGGTCTTTACTGTTAAAAAAATGCAGAGGAATCACATGCTTTTTTAGTGTTTTTAATTAATATCTTTTCAAATAAAATTTATATATGTAATTCTTCTGTGCGTGTGTATGTGACTGAACTCCTCCTAAATGGCTGGACCGACTTTGATGAATTTTTTGTGTCTGATTCTGTCAGTACGATTTAGCTCGGAGAAATTCCCGAAGGTACGATTGATCATTACGATAGATGGCGCCACCACCTACCTCCCCCTTCACAATTTAAGCATGGAACTGAAGGGGAGGGAAATATTCTCCAGTCCCTTGCACTCGGGACTCAGCCCACAAGACGTTCGAACCCACTGATTTAACGAGCATCGGGCATCGAACCAGGCCTTCAGCTCTGGAGTCCGATGCTCTAACCACTAGACTACCCACGGTCCTTTCCATATCTCTGACACCTTGATGGAACCTTTCCCCCTATTCTTCACTGATTAATCCTAATATTTTGGGGGAAAGTCCACATGGGAGTGAAGGAAATGTATTTTCGCACTGATGGAGCAACCTAACTCTAAAAATTTCTCCAGCTTATTCATTGCAATTCTTTTACAATCAGAATCCTTGCAATTGCCAATTCTGTCATCTTTGAAAATGACTCATGCTTATTTTTCCTTTGCTGTCATGCAGGTCTCAAATTCAGTATATTTCATAAGCTTGCAAATATCTGGATCAAAAAAGAATCCCTTTGTCAACTTGGCTTCGGATATACCTGTAAATTTTTTGCAACTCAGTTGGAGGCAAATGCACTGGAATATTGGGTTTATGAGGAACGAGGCGTAAGGCCTATGGAAAATTATTAGGATAAGATATCAGCTTTTGATTTTTCAGTTATACCTATGGATGAGACAGGAACAAAACCAACAATAATCAGAGTGGTTTTTCGGCTACCTCTATGTCATAGAAGTTCCAAATTGAACTGCAGTCTTCTTTTCTTTGAGCCAGAAGCGTAGATCGTTGAGGCACTTTACACAGATTTCATGGTGAGCCAATTATTTGTTTTGGTCTCCAAGTTTCATGCCAAAATACGCAAGATAAAGTTGTTTTACATGATCTATAATGCTTCTTACGCGATTTTTAATTAAACTTTATTCGCCGTATATGTAACAAAAGTCAACTGGCAAATTTTCGCAATGTCTCGAACTCAAAGCCATGTTTCACGAAAAGCACAGAAAAAAAACTTAAAAATGTGTTTCTGAGATGAAGCTCCCAATTACGCACTATAATAAACTACACATGAAAGGAAAATTGAAACAATGTTCAAAATTTCAACTTCTTACGTTCAGAATTAATCCAGACGAGGGTTATTTCCTGCATTATCAAGCCGAGATAAAGACCTAAGTTAATGATTCGAGTGACTATTGGTAGAGAAATATTGTGATAGGAAGAGAAGGAAGGCAATAAATATAAAGAGGTCACAGAGAATGGTAATCTGTATGTTTCATCAAGGTTGAATGAAGGTCAGCCACGGAGGGAAGAAATTCAACGCTGTAAAAAATTTTTGGTAAATCAAATTTTTCAAAAAAAAGTGACGTGACGGGAATTTTTCATTATTATTTTTGAAATTAGCACCAAAAATACATTAAGTTCTGATATCACTGCTCTTGTATTTTTTTCATTGTAACCCTGTGTTATTCATATAAAAATTTTGGAATTAAATGGACATCCAAAGATCACAGTGATTCTAATATAAAATAAAGTATATTTATTTTGATAAAAATGTAGCGCCATCTTGTGAGATAAACTAGTAACTGTAAAGTTAAAAATGTAAAAAAAAAATTGAAACTGAATGCAATTATTGCTACATTTTTTAGGGTACCAGTGTTCAATACAATGACTAATAAAGTTATTAAAATTGAAACTAATATTAGAATCATCGCTAACTAATATATTATTACGATTAATAAGGCTAAAAAAATATTTTTGTATGTAAAAATTGATATATTAAACTCCAATATGGCGCTATAACAATATTAAAATCAAAGGAATCTCTCTAATCATAAACATTACCGTATAAAATATTATCCTTAATATTCATTGATATATCTTATTAACCAGTTTTATAAGGATTATATTGTTAATGTTAAGTAGGCTTAAGAGTAATCGGGATAAAAAATTAATATGGGAGTTAAAATTATTCTTTTTATAACACAAGAACTATTAAATCATCAATATATCTAAAATGTAACAATCATTATTATTAATATGTATTTATTTTCATAATAATATAAATATAAATTAGCCAAACTATTGCTAGGAAGTCCACCTTGAGACAAATCTTTAATTTGTTTACACAGAGTACCATTAAAAGTAGTATAATGTTTTCTTTTAAACTTCAATCTGTGAGAATTTTAAAGTTGTGTATAAAATTAATAGTAGGATTATAGTTACTGTTATTTTCTAAAATTATCTTAATAATACCATTAATATCAATTGATTTAAAAAGTATTTCAAAATCAAAACTATAAACTGAATAAATAGTTTTGTTTTTTAAAAAATCTATAATTTCTTTATTATTTTTAGTTATAGCTATATTATTTAGCTTGCTCATGAAATTTTGCAGAATATTATACAGCATTTTACCTACAATTGAGATATATGTTTTAAAACCATTTGTGAATGTGTGAAATATAACAGGATTTTTATGGAATTTAGGTATTAATAATATATAAGGAAATTTAATCTTTGGAATACATATACCCAATTTTTCATATAAAGCAATAGTTCAAAAATTGTTTATCCAGCATAATATAAAAATATTTACGAACTATATTATGATTACCAGATACTTTGTCAATGTAAACAATAACAATATATTTTGTAAATCATTTTAATCATCTGTTTTACATCTTTATAAGTAATTTTAGAGTTAGATTGGTAATTAATTTTTATCAAGTCTTTTAATATATTGTATGTAAATTCAAAATGCCTCTATAGGCAAAATTATTGCAAATTTTGCAATAAAGTTATTTATAACTTTATTAATTTGTTTTTAACAGCAATGTTGTTATGAGAAAATGTTTATTTAAACCTAGTGCCTAGAAACACGTGATATCTTTTAAAATTTTTTCATTGATTATATTTAAGTTACCTGTAACTGCATTGCGATGATAGTCCTCCATAAAATCATAACAGTCTTTACAATAACAATCATCTATGTAATGAGATAATGAATTATTATTGTTATTAAAAAACAAACAAAAACACAAATAATACACGCACACACATCTATATATACATTATTTAAACTAATCCCTAGGCTTGATTTCAGCTTACATGTCATTATAAAAAGTTTGAATACAGGTTTTATTTCAGATTACTTACTATCCCATTCTCTCTACTGTTCTTTCTATTTATAGCAAAATCAACAGCAATGCTAAAACCCATTATGTGTGGCTTATACTACATAATCTCATCTTTCTTAGGTCACTTAATCCGAAAGAGATAACATTTCTGTACTTTTTTCTTCTCTTATTTATTGAAGGGGAAAATATCAGAATTTTGAAAAAAGAAAAGAGTTTTTTGCTAAAATTTTGGAAACGTGAAGCATCCTTGAACGATTAATTCTATTCATTTAAGAACAAAGTTTGAGTGTAAAAATTTTGTTTATGTTCCAAAAAAATGTTTTTAAATATTTCTTCAATTCAAAATTTAGATTTTGACAAGAGGAATAATAAGAATTAAAGAAAAACACCAGGAAGTTTGGATAATAATCCATAGAGTAATTGCAAAATGTTATGTGAGAGCGTGTTATCTAGTCTTACATAGGTTCGATGATGTGATATGAGGAAAACTAATTCCCGAGACGATTGAAAATACAAGGGCTAAAATACAGCTGAAATAAATACATTACAGACTTCACAATACAAGGACTTAACACTTTATATAGAGACTTTATATCAATTATTGTGTATTATTATTATTGATAAATGTAGCAATTCTATTTCTTAAATAAATATTCCCTTCCTTTTTAGAAAGTTACTTTTTGTTGAGATCAATATTCCGACGATATAAAAGCAGTTTTAATTTGTACTTATTTAAACTGAAGAGAAAAATCTCAACTGTATAAATTAAGTTGGTATCGCGCGCGATAACTTCAATAAGGTGAAGGAGATTTTTAGTCCTTTTTAGTCCATGCATTTTTTTATTTAGATTATATTTTTAGTTTAATTTCTCTTAATATTTAAAAAAATTGATTTTCTTCAATAAAAATAAAGTTTTTGTTTCTCTTAAATTTTATACAATAAACAATAAACACATGAGGTACATGAACTATTTTTCTTTCAACAAAATATTATTCTTTTCGTATCGTTTTTTCAACAGAATGCACATATATTTTTCTTAATAGATATTAAGCAGCTACAGTGAGAGTGAGTGTGTATGTACCTTTAACAAATATTTTTGCACAACAGTTTAACAGCTGCATATCAGTTATAATTTTTTTATTCTTCCCCACCCCCATCTCTTTTCATTTTTTGAAGGTATACTTCTTTTGGGGCATTAGAGAAATAGGATGAGGGTAAACTTTTACAATGCGCGCGCACCTCGTCACGGATGCGAAAATCTTTTGTCTAGAAAATATACAGAACAGGACAAATCATTCCCGCTTTCGAAATTCTCAGAAAAATATTTCTCTTCACTTCCCTGAAGTAGGGGACACCGGGGTTTGAACCGGAGACCTCTCGATCTGCGGCGGAATGCTCTACCACTGAGCTACACACCCGCGTCAGCGAACTTTTACTCTGTGTTCCGTAGGAACGTATACGAAAATTCTTTGTCTAGAAATATACAGAACGGAACAGATCATTGCCGTCTTTAAAATTCTCAAAAAAATTATTTCTCTTCCCTGAAAATGGGGGCTCCCTGGTTTGAACCGGGGACCTCCCGATCTGCAGTCGAATGATCTATCACTGAGCGATACACCCTGTGTCAGCGAACCTTTGCTTTGCTTGCCGTAGGAACTGATACGAAAAATGCTTTGTCTAGAAACATGCGGAACTGGACAAATCATTCCCGCATTCGACCCCCTCCCCATATTATTGGTCCTATTATCCCTGTACGGGGCTGTTTAAATTTATTTAAATCGTGATTATCTCAGGTTTGGCAGGTCCGATTGAGACTGAAGGTTAGTATCGTTCAACTCTGCTCGTGACCGCCTTTCGTCCTCAGCCCAGCTTGCCCTGCTACAGATTTTTAGAAAGATTTTAATCTTGTTACGCCAAAGAAGTACGTACGTGCGTACGTAAGTACACACAAACTTTTTTTTTTACATTTGTTCATAAGTTATACAAATTTATTATGTAAAAAAATTAAACTTTAAAATATACTACATCCTTTTTTAATGCATAAAAATATGCCCTATATTCTATATAAATAATTTTCATGAAATTTTTTAAAATTTAAACCTAAATTTTTACTCGAAAAATACTTTGAATTTCAGTAATATTATGAAAATTACGTTGATTGTATAAAAAAATTTAAGGGTCATCTTATTGTACTGCTTATGTTCATTAGGTTAATATTTTAAGTTTAAGAATTTTAATTTTGTTTAGTTATATTTAACCTAAGCACAAAACTAATATAACTTCTACAGAATTACTTGAACCTTAAAATAACTCGAATGATTAAAATGCTTAACTAAAAAGAATCAAAAAGTAAAACGCATGAATAAATAAATAAATAAAATTCATACATTAATAGAAGCTTCTCTGATTTTTTTTTATTCCAAACAGTTTTGTTATTTTTGAATACAAAATATTACTTCAGTTGTTTGAATATTTTATTTTAACTTTGAAATTTACTAACTAAGGCTAAACAAATTATTTAAACATTTTAATAAAATATGTCTTCATAAATGTAATTAAATTACCACTGTAACTGCATAATTTTTTATATATAAGAAAAAGAAAATCAGAAAATTAAAACCATATAGCGCATAAAAAGAGGCATTTTCATAAACGGGTAAAGAAAGTATTTGTTAAGGATGAAATGATTAAAATAAATTTATAATGTATAATTTTAAACAACAAATTGATCTATATTTCAAAGTAATTTACTGTATAAACTTTATTAAAATTTCATTGAGTCTAGTGTATGAATTGTTTTATTTAAATATTTTTGAGACACTCCTTTTTTTAATTATATATATATATATATATATATATATATATAAGAAATCTTTTATTATTTATTGTAAACATTACATATTTTGCTTATAAACTCTTTAGTGAGAGAAATACTTTAAATATAGCACAAAATAAATATGGGTTTTCCAGTAATCATTAAAATTCATGATGTAGATGAAAATTCTTTTACGAATGTAAATTTTTTAGATATACTTAAATGTATTGTTTTTAATTTTTTTTTTAAAAAAAGCATTCTTATTTTTAATGCCTAATGCCTTTCTTCCAGTTTTATTATTTATAAACATAAGATTTCACCACAACCGTTTGAATATTTTATTATAACTTTAAAATGTTCGAGTTGAAGCTATAAAAATTATTTAAGCATTTTTAATAAATTATATGTCTTTATAAATGTAACATAATTACAGCAATTTTCGGTAGAAATATTTTTATTCTTTTTAAAATGTTAAAGAACAAATTATTCAGCTCACGTGAAAAATTAAAATGGTAGGAGATTAGTATTTGTACCTGTAACAGTTTCCCTTATGTACTGTACATGTAGTATGTGTTTGAAGCTCTAAATATATATAAAAATATCAATATTAAAAACCTTGCTTTTTATTTAATATTTATTAAATTTTCATTATTATTAATGTTATTTGAATTGTTTATTTAATGACATTATTTCACACATTAATTTATAGAATTTCAACAGGTTGCTTTTTAATATATGATTTCCAGTAATTTCAGCAGGGAGTTAGTAATATATACTAGGATAAATTTTCAAAGTCATCGCGTTATTAGAGCATAAATTTTTAAGATACACAAATGATCGTATACATTAACACTTTAAAAAATGAATTTTAATTTTTCTTTTATCTTTGATGAATAAATATGTAATATGCTTTAAATAAAAATTACAAAAATAAACACTCATATTATATGTATTTCCCTTTATAAAATATCTTCTCTTTGTTTCAAAATATATGTTTCTTCAATTTTGAAATACATACTGTAAAACTTCGCGTAGTTTATTAACACTTGAATATCATTAAATCTTTTTTGAACATAAGAAAATTTTTATATAAAATATTTTGTACTCAAAGAAAACATATAATGTAATGTATACCTGAATGGTCTTTTGTAAACCTCTGACCTGAGTTAGTTTTATTTATGAAAATGACAATAGAACGTCATCGTTTCTGAACAGAAATTAACTTAACAGAACAAGACAGAACAGATACAAAAGACAGAATTTTTATTGAATTGAAACTTATTGTTTATATAATGTAAATTATACTCATAAAGACTGAATAAAACTCAAATTTTCTTAATTGATAATTTATCCTACATTTTTGTTTATGTATTTAAATCATAAGAAATATGGAAAAGCTTGGTAAAATTCTAAAATCAACCAGAATTATCTTGAAAGAAACTAAAATGACTAAAGATTTAATCATGAAAGCAAAATGAATATTATATTTTAAAATCAAACCTCTGTTTAGACAATCAAGTGTTAGAACTTTTTATTCTAATCCTATTTGAGGAGAGGAGGGGGGGGGCGAGGAAACGAAAACGGAGAAGAAAACTTTATATTAATTTCTTTTATCAAGAAACTACTCTTTTCAGAAATTTCAATTACAAAATTTTTGCTCATATTTAATTGTAAGTTTAAGTGTAATTTTAAAGATAAAATTATCTATAATGTGTTTCTCTGACTGTATTTTAAAAATTTGGCTTTTCTTGAACTGTCTAATTGGTAAGACTTTAAAATGAGATATACTTACATTTCATTACTTTGGTAACTGGATATTCAAAAAATGTTTTAAAAGTATTTGTAGTGCCTTTCATTCGCAACTCCTGAATACAAAAACTAACGCATTACACTTTAATAATTTCAGTAAAAAGACGACGGAGCCATTTCAGTTTTTGAGCCACTTTTCTTCTGTGTGAATACTCCTTCACAGCTCTAAAACAACCCCCTTTACCTTTAAATAACCTTTTCATCTAAGCTATCCCAAAAATCCCAATTAAACATCTCGACAGTCAGTTAAACAACATTCTCATATTTGTTAAATTATTGAATATATATTCAACTCTGCCACGCTTAATGCGAATACCTCATTACCTGTCGTAATGCACCAATAAGCAGGCAATGCGAAACCTATCGCATAGCCTTTTCTAACCGACTGATCAGGACTGGCAGAGCTTAAGCAAGATCTGATCTTAATCATTAACGTAGGTTTATGGAAGCTGTGCCGTGAAATAGTTACAGTAGGTTGACTGAATGGATATGTCAACGCCAAGCAAAGCCCTATCTTGGGCAAATGGATGAAAGTCGCAATTAAGGCCCCTGTGACTTGAGATCGCTCCTTCCCACTTGCACGCGCCACTGGCATTAGGGGGAAGTAATCTTGTTAATACTCCTATTGGAGGGGCTTTTGCAAAATTTGTCCCGTTCATAGAGAGGTCTCTTGGGGGAAATGAATTGAATGAGAAGCACAGGAAGTTTTGTCACTACAAACTTGCGGTGGGTGGATTCCGATGTAAATTGAAATGCAGCTCCTGGACGCGAGAAGTGGCTGTTTAACGTCTGGGAAGGAAAGAGAAGGGAGTTTGTTTTGACCAGTAAAAATACATTAGTTAGAATATAAAAGGGGAATAAGTCTCATTTAGTTAGTAAGTGAAAGTCTCGAAAATTGTTTCGAAAGTTATTATGTGAGAATCTTAATGTATGATTATTATAGTAAAATTTCCACACTCATTCCGAAAAACAAGTTGAATAATATAAATTATATAGTTGGCATGAAAGTGTTTATATGAGAAGATATGTTGCATAATTATAACTAATAAGCTTTTAGTTTATAAGACTGAGTTCTTATGATATAAAACGCAATGTAAAATAATAAATAAACAGAAAAAAGTCCACTATTTTTTTTTTATTTATTTATACATTGAACATTTTGATACAAGTTTTTGTAAGACCTAAATATATACTCCTTTTTTTTAACTGTGAAAACCACACAATTTTAGTGTGAGGCTTACAATAAAGCCCATCTAAAATTTATTTTTGAAGCTGTAAAATCTTGAAAATATCCTCCTTCTTTAACAGAAATTAGAAAAATTTCAAGTTAAGAAGGAGACTTGAAGTCAATATTTAAACCCAAATTATTCCTAAAATCAGTATAAATAATAATGAAAAAAATATTTTATAAAGAAAATACAAGTAAAAAACAAACTGCCGAATTAAGTAAGAAATTAAAAGTAATTTTGACACGAAATGAATGCATACTGCTGGATTGTTATTGCAGTTGTTCAGCTTGACAGTTCATACATTATCATACCCCTCCATTAGATTTGAAGAAATATAGATATGAATTTGACTTCTTTTTCTATAAATTTATTGATTTTTAACTTTACATGGTTTAAAATAATGCTGCAAACAGTGATCAAAAGCATAAACTCATATTATGAGTTATTATTACTGCAGATAGTTTTTGGACATAGAAATAAACATTTATTGTGAAAACTTAAGATATATTTAACTCAATTCTATCAAATTTTGAAGTATAATTAGTGTTGAATTTTTTTGGTTATAAAATTTAAAAAAATTCTCCGTATTTGATTTAAACATAAAACGAACCCGAATGATCAAAAGGCTTTGTAACTCTAAGATATGGAGTTAACATACGAAAGAGCTTCAAGATAAACTGTACTGCACAAAGCATAATTATATAAAAGTAGAAAAGCACCAAAAATATAAAAGCAATCATAAAAATAATATGACTTTAAGTTCATAATTTTGAAACAGAATCTATCTCAGCTTCATTCAAAAATTTGTGAATTTTTTAACTACACATTCATATAATTATCTATATCTAATTTTGAAAGCATGTAGAGATCCTTCATTTAGGAAAAGAGCTAAAAATATTAAAAAGATAAAAATACTACCGGAATTAATACAATAATTTTAACTGGAAGATTTATGAATCACAAATTTAAGCATTATACTCTGAATAAATAATTTAAAATAAATCAAATATATTTAGTTTCTGTAAAACAAATAAATAATTATAGATCAGTTGCAAACAAATTGCTTTTAACAAAGATACACCTAGAGAAAATAAACAAAGTCGAATATTTTATTTAAAAACTCATCTTTTGCCCATAATGTTCCAAGAAAAGGCACATATTTTATAACATATAACAAAGCCAATTCAATTTTAATTTTGATTTTTAATGATTTCACACCATTTTTTTTATTTTATAATTGTGTGGAACACAAAAACCCTTAAATGTTTGCTTTTAAGTACTATCAGCATGCTATGTAGAATGCTCTCTCTACATATATCTTAAAATAACCTCTCCCATACTTAAAAAACATTTCCTGTTAGTGCCTTTTTTTCAACATTTCATCACCATGGATAAATAGAATTTCTTAAAAACACTGGAGCTGATAATCTCACTATAAGATTTAAAAATACGTGCAAATTAAAGATAGAATGGAGAAAATAGCAATGCAAACCGGTAGCTCCTACGGTGTAAGGGTTAACCAGTTAAGGGGTCGAGAATGAAATTCCTTAAAATTCCTACTTTCTTAAAATTCCTTCAAAAACAAACTCATTTCACAATAGTTGTCAACCTCTTTTGACTAAATAGAAGTCTCAGAAAAAGGAAAATATGAGTCACGTGTGGCTGACTGGCTAATCAAAACACATCTCTCCTTTTTTCGTACAACTAGATGAAGAAATAAAGAGAAATTGATTATCTCTCGCAGATGAATATGGCAAGCAAATCACGTAAGTAATATCCATGAGTCACGTGGTATTTTCTCATGTGAGATCCCTAGCACGCATTCGTTTCACGAAGAGGAAAATTGTAAGATATATCTAGTTCAACATCCATGCCATCTCATCAAGGTAACTGAGATAGATGCGTTACTTTTAAGTATAATGTGAAGAACAAAAGAATAATTTAATTAATTTAACGAATAATATGAATATTTAACGTTTCAATTCACATTTTTATTGAATATTACTTATCATTGTCCCTTTTTTTGTTTTTAAAACCATGTAGGTATCTAGAGTATTAAAGAGATTCGATGTGAAAGTAGGACTATGCATTTAAACTATTTCCTTTAATTTCAATATATCACGAAATATAGAACTTTTAAGAAGTCTATTAAGTCATTGTTTTAACTTTACTTTACTTACATTAAAAATTCTATATTAAAACACATTTATTGCGAATAAAATTAATCTCAAAAGTATAGAGAATATTGGATTTTGATTATGCAATATTTTATTTTATTAAACTCAATGAATATATTTCGGCGAGCATATTTAAATGAATTATTTCGATAACAATATATCATGAGGTATTGGGTAATTTAGACATCCTTTTGAGACATTATTTGACTCTACTGACATTCTAAATATTGAATTAAAATATTTGAACACGGATTAAAATCAAATTTGGAAGGTATGGAATACATTTTTGACAATGATTCAGCTACATTCAACTTTAATGAGTTCTTTTGAAGAACTATCTCTTAAAATCAAAATTCATGGACTTTGTTACAAAATTAAAACAATAGAGTAATTTCGAATTTCGTACATTCGTCAGTTCTTGGATTTACCTCTTCAGTTATACCAATATGTATTGTTTAATTAGAAAAAAGATACATTTTAATTCTGATAAAAATTTAAATTATAACGTGAGGTATATTTATGAGTAGTATATATAGGTGTTTAAGAGTTCATTGTAAAAATTTTAAAGGGATTTTTGAGACCACAGCAACAAAAAATACATTTAAAAGATTGTAAAGGGCAAGCAAAGCCTTTTGATGAAAAAGAAAAAAAAAGCAATGAAATATTATGAAAGGACCCATAAGCTGACTGCTTAGAATAATTTTTCCTTAAAATTTCTTTTTTTTTTAGCAATGTTGCCAAAACTTATTCAAAAGTTCATCCGCATCTGAGGACCTTTATTTTTGAGACTCAAACTCATTTTGTTGAAAACTTTATTTATCTAACATCTATTAAGAGTTAGGTGAAGATTGTATTTGTGCATGTAAAGAATTGAGAATCAAACAGTTCGTTGATACTATATTGCTGTTTGAAAGCAATATTAAGCAATTATTTTAAATATTGAATCAAGAAGCATTTATGAATTATGCTGTAAGTAAGCTTCTGCTTCTTTTCGGGTCTGCTTATTGTGTTTTCCCTAACATGTATTCATCTAATTACATATTATAGGGTATTTGATTAACAGGTACTTTATATAATATATAATAAGGGAGAAATATATACAGATGTTTATTTTACGGTTGAAAAAATACACGCAAATAAATATTAATCACTAAATACATGAGCTTTTTTTATAATTTATGTATTTTATGGAATCTATAAAAAAGGAATAATGTAATTACTATAATACACATGATTATACTACATTCAATTTATAATGGCAGGACATTTAGTGTAACAAAGTTATTTTAATTGATTCAAATGCCTGAGGAAAAGGTTTAATGCATACTCCTGAATACCCTAAGAAACTTAGCATGTTTTTTTTATAACTTTTTATAACATATTTTGAATTATTTCCAGAACCAATATTCATACGGAGCAGTGGCGTAACGGAGAACATTTGGGCTCCCCTGCAAAGACAGGTTTTGGGCCCCAACGTTGGATTTCACAAGGGGTAGGTACTTAGCTGGAGTCAGACTTTGGGCCCCATAGAACTCTGCCCCCCCCAATGTGGGCGTTATGGGGGTGTACGTTACGCCAATGATACGGAGTACAAGTTTTCTGTAAGATCGAACAATGTTGTCTTGGAAGATAAGCTTGGATAAATGTTTAAAATAGATTTGAAATGCCATACGACATACGTTTGAAGAAGAGAATTAATTTATTTCTGTAAGGTTGACATATGGTACTGTAAGATTATGACTTCTGTGTAAGATTCAGTTTCACACAAATATAAATAATCAACTTCCTAAATAGAATAATTACACACAATTGGCAGATATTTTAAATTACTAAGAATTCAGTTACATCATGCATCGTCGGAAAATAATTTTTTATGAATGTCATGTACTATGTAGATTCCACGATGCCTATATATGAACTTATTATTTTTCATTAATTCGAAAATTACAACCTGGAAAACTTTTGCCTATTTTTGTACGAGGCAAGAGAGTTTAGTGCAGTTTAATAAACTTGGTCCTGTCATAAAACTGAAGAGTTTGTGTTTCTAAGGACTAAGATGTGTTTCTTCAATAAAATGTACAATCAGCAAGATAATCTATATTTATAGATCTGTTATATATATAAAATAAGCAGAACTGCATAAAATACACAAATCATTCAAACATAACAACATTCAAATAGTTTTATTTAAAAGACTTTAAAATATTATGTAATTAATTCAAACAATATTTTAAATGTGAATAATTTTTACTAGTTACCACATGTTGAAAATTGCTAGTTAGAAATTCTTAAATTCACATATAAAATAATTTTATATGAGTTGGTAAATGAAATGATTGCTCATTTTTTTAAAAATAAATAAAACGGTATAGGTTATGCATAAAATTTTTAAATCCCATGCTAACACGTAACCTCTATAAACCAACATAACCTCATTTGGCCTGATCAACTCAATACCTTAGAAAACTTTTATATTCAGTGTGTATATACTGAATTGCAGTATATATATATATATATGTGTGTGTGTGTGTGTGTACTGATATAGACTGAAGTCAAGTAATTCATTTTGAATTAACTAGCATGAAAAACTACTATAAATAGTTTATTTAATTTGTTTTAAAAATGTATGTCATAGTGCATTCAAGAATTTAAATATAGGATGATTATAATATTTCAAAGAGATACCAACTGAAGTAATCTCGTTTAGTGTTGAATATATCATGCTGCACGAATATGATAAATGTTGAATAAAAGGTTTTCTTACCCAATTTAAATAGTATTATACTACGTATTTGAGACTTTTTGAGAGCAATATATTTAATAGTTAAATGAAATAAACTTTACAAAGAGAATTAGAATAGTTTCATAATAGAGTCTTTGGATGCGTCAGGTAATTGCTATTCATCAAAATTAGTCTTGTAAACGAGCAAACTCTTTAAGTTTATGGTAATCTGGTTCTAAGATCTGTTACGCTTTAATTATGAGAAAATGAATAAGCCTTGAGGTAATTTTCAAAGTTAGTAACTCATCTTAGAAATGTTATGCTAGTAATTATGGTAGGCGAGTTTTGCAACTTGTCGTAGATATCTTATCCTAACTTTAAAGCAAACTAGACCTATCTTTTGATTTCAGTTAACAGATTCATTAATTTAGAAAACTCTCTATTTTATCTAAAGAAAAATGCCTTATTTAAATACAATTTTGCAATTCCCAATAACTTTGGATGTGAATATCAAAATATTTTATAAATCGGGAAGCGTAACATGAAAGGGTTTTGATATTTTTTGCGCTATTGCGGAATTATCACAACCACGAACGTTAAAATGCTTTTTAGATATTTATGTATACAAGTATATTACGATTTGGTTATTGTAAATATGTGGGTGATAAAAGGAAATCACAAAGGTATAACAAAATTAAATGTTAAGATATGTGTCCTTTATTAGTATTTGCTATAGTCTTAGGCAAATATATTTTAAAATAATATCAATCAGTCATCTTTTTAAAGGAATTTATTTCTCACATGAATTTCAGTATTTTGACTAAAATAAGAAAATTGAAGCATTGACAATAAATACGTTTTGATCATCCATTTGATTTTTTTATGAAATATAAACAGCTTGGTTTTTATGTATAACACTGGATAACACTTCTCCGTAGAGATCTTTGTAGAAAAGGACAAAAAAAACCTCATTCAAATATTGCGAAAAATTAAAAAAAATTCTAAATTGTGGAATAAAAGAAAATATTAGGTCTATGTTTTTCGCAAAATATATGAGTTGTTATCAGCTGCTTAAGCCAAGTTTGAAATTAGTAAATAATACATATATAAGATTTGTCTTACATATATTACTCACCATATTTATCAGTTTTGAAATTAAAAATAGGAGCAATCAACTTTCAGGGAAAAATTTGTTAACATTTCTTTCAAATGGAGCTGCCTATTACTAATTGCCATTTTAAACCTAGTGAAACCCTCAGGAGATGGTTTGACTTTTCAGTGCGAGACACCATATTGGTAGATACTGAATGCCACAACGTAATTTTGGCGCATTTTGTTTCCTTCTCAGATGGAGGTATCTGAGCTCTGATGATACGAAATTGCACCAGGAAATTAATTTTGCCGAGAGCAAACAAGCCAAATAGGCACTCTAAGGATCTTTAAATCATACGACATCGATGCGGTCGAATTTTGCGTCATTAAATCCGTGGTCGAACCCACAAACTTGGGCGTTCAAGGCCTGCGCCAAACCAACTACACCACCCAGCCGACTAATTCGTTTACATAAATGAGGTAATAAACAAAACTATTTAATCTCTATATATCTAACTGTAACTCAAGGAATTTAATCAAATTAAAATCAGATGCACCTAAAACTGGAGAGACAAAGCGGTTCTCATTAAATTTAGGTTATAGATTGAAACATTAAACTGCGGAATAATTTATAAATTGTGATCACACATGGTACGTGATATCAGAATTTCAAGAAAAATGTTTTAAAGATAAGTTTTTTCTCGATTGGAATAGAACACGAATACATGGAAAGATTTCTTTGCAGAACTAGCTGAATATTTTATAATCAAGCTAATATAGAAATTTTTAAGATATTTATATTTAATTATATAAGCACAGACATATTTTTCATGTCCAGAGCAATAGTAAACAAATTTTGGTTTTATTAAAAACCCAATCACATTTGACTCTCAATGACACAAAAAGGTATATACAAAATTTATGTGGATTAAATGTTCAAAATTTAGTTGCTTTTGAGAATTAAAGTAGTAATCATAAGATTTTAGCATGCTGTTGAAGAGTTGGGATGCATAGGCATAAATAAATGTATAATTAATGTTAAGTATGAAGGATAAAAGTATGAATGTAAGTATGATATTTGCGCAAATAATTCAACGTATCTCTTTCAAATGCTTTTCTTCGAATTTATGTTAGTATGTTTTGATTATTGTTATGATCAAGGACTATTTATCTCTCCAATCATCGTAAAATCCTGCGTAGAGCGTGCACATTAACACAAAAAATAAGATCAAAATTTGCCTCTGCGCATTATACGCCGCGTATAAAAATGAGAGCTTTAAAAAAAAATGAGCATAGAAAAAATTAGACTTCTACATATATCGAAATACTGTTTATTTTAACAAATGACATTTCTTATGAACTTAAAGAGTTGTAGTTCTAAAAGTATACTATTTTTTAAAGCTTGAAATCATACCTCGATTAAAATATAAGAGCACTGAGCTCATACATTTCAGTTTATGAAAAAGGGGATGCATGTTATACAGTGAATATATCTAAAATTAAAATGGAAGCTAGACAATATAGGTGTGTGTTGTAGGTGGGATTTTACGGTATTATGATCAAATACTATTCAAATATATTTTGCTTAAATACTAGCAACTGATACCTTTCATTTCTTTTCAAATATAGAGAAACAACTGTCCCAAGCTAACCTTACTGTAATCATACATAAATGTGAAATGAAAGCAAGCATTTGCATGGAGAAGAGCTGAAAATATTTGATATAACAATCCATTCAAGAAAATCGATGCAAAGCATACTGTTCTGAAAGGTTGATACTTAGTTATTCCTTGATGCACATAACACTCCCCCTGTGTCTTTAAGTTCTAAGTATTGGTCCCGTTCACCGGTAATTAGTCTAAGCTCCTTCCATCATGGAACTCCCTCATTAGAAGCATTTTGCCTGCCGTGAGAGTATCGAAAGCAGAGGAATAATACGAGGATTACTGCTAAAACCATCTGTCCTTTCCTCATTTGCCGATTACTCAGTTCCCACAGCTGCATGAAGGTTGGAAAGGCAGAGCCAGGATCAACTCCAATAAAGTGGTTATTAGAGTACTTTCAGAAGGATGAAATGTACTCGTGAGTTGATTCTTTACCTGAAATATATGAAATTGCGCGGGCCTCTCATCAAACAATTTAAAGTTGGTTACAGTAAAGGATTAATATTAGTCTAATATTGTTCGATATCGGTCTATTTTTCCCCTGGTTTTATTTTCTTGAAAAGAGTTTTGTAAAATTTGTTTGACTAAATATTTAATTCGAAATGCTATTGCATGCATTTTTATGAAATAGGAAACTATTTCATTTAAAAGGGCAAAGAAAATGTGTTATGCTATAGTAACGTTTTCATAGCAATACAACTATATTCAAAACTCCGTTAAATTTACTCTGGTTGCAGTAACAATAAAATATCAATAAAAAGATGGAATTATTCTTAGATTGAATTATTGCTGAACAGTTCTAAATAATTAATTTTTTTCTGTTCTTTTAAGACATATGGTATTGAGATATACGCATGCTTTTGATATATTAATATTGAGTTATATTATAAATAATATGTTGATAATATATTTAGATATTATTACAAAAAACCTGATGGCAACTTAGCTCTTAGGAACATATTTCAGTGTATTGAGAAACATTTCTTTAAAAAAAGGAATATGCGATGTTCATTTGTTCCAAAATTAAGTTTTACCTATTTCTATTGACTATAAAAACGTATTTATCTTTCTATTAACAGTGTCATAATAATTATTTTTTAATTTTTAGAAAAAAATAGGTTATTTTTTCACAAAATACAAGAAAATAAGACCTACACTGATTTTTCTTTATTATTACCGTAAAATCCGGTGTATAACTTGACCTATACTTTCGAGCTGCAATTTTTCATTTTTAGGTATATTCGTCATCTAAAGCGCACCTATACTTTCAAGCTGCAATTTTTCATTTTTAAGTATATTCACCGTATAACGCGTATCCCTTTTTTTACGAAGGAACCCTTAAATATAAGTGGACAATGCTCTTATGTTTTGAAGTAATTTATTCCAGGTATTATTCAAAGCTTTAGAAAAAAATAATATACTTCAAGAACACAATCCTTTTCATCAGAGGAAAATCATTTCTTTTAAATAGACAGCATTCTCTACATATGAAAAAATTTAAACTTTTTTATGCTATTATTTTTAATTTTAATGCTTTAATACCCGGCGTATAACACGTAAAGTGTGATCTTATTTTTTTCATTAAAAGTGCGCGTTATACGCCGGATTTTATGGTAATTATTTCATGCAACGAAATACTTCTCTTTCTAATTATTTCTCATATTTTTGTAAATCTTAACATAAACAGGAAACGATTATTTTTTAAATAGATATCCATATTTCTAAGTTCTTAAATTTTTACTGTTTCGAATTTTGAGTTCTTCAGTGTTTTTCAAACTTTCATTATTTGCGACCCAATATTCAATCATAATTTTCATCTCACCCCTTCCATACAATAATAATTTATTAATACTATACTTTGACACTAAGCCTACAATACGAATTTAACCTCTTAAGTACAGCCGGCGTATATAAGCGTCTCGGTCGGCCAGTGCTTTATTTGCCCCAGACATATATATACGTCTTTCAGAAGTACGATCTTTTCTGTCCACTGCTATCCATAAAATTATTTCGAAGGCTATGGAAAGCATTAAAATGACCTTGAGAGTGTTAACGAAGGATTTGATTATTTATTCTTTTCAACCCCCCACCCCCTAAACCCCTACATATGTTGCCTGGGGAGTTAAATGATGGTTTGGGGAACGAACCCGATTTTAAATCGTCATTTAAGGGATTAATTATAAACTGTCCAAATTATCAAGATAAGTGTTAATGTCTGCATATACTTTTATATATCACAACCCATGTGGGCACGGGAAATTTTTAAAACTTGTTCTTAATTTGATTTTTAAAATTAATTATAAAATACATTGCACAGTACTGATATATTTAGAAGTGTATTATATCAGTGTAAATATGTATTTTATTTTTTATCATGTCAGAATGTATTTGTTTACTTACAGTAAATTAATAATTTTTTTAAATAATCTTTTGTTTTCGACTTTTCAATATGCTCGCTTCCCTCTCTTAGGGTAATCACGCCCCCCTAGGAAGGCGCGCCTCACAGTTTAAGAAACATTGGAGTACTTTATTATAATTCTTTTCTTCATATATTTCAATATTCATCTGTTACGTTGCAAAGGATGAAGATTGGCACCATCTCACAAGTTTAATTCCATTCAATTTCCTAAATCTCGAAACTGCATTTTGAATTGATAGATTTCCAATTTCCTTACTTTTATCTTCAATAGACAGACATTTTTGTTTCACAGTGTTTTGATTTTCTTCCAATTTTACTGTCTTATAATATCGAGTTTCATACATATACACTTTTTAGGGAGATACAGAACAATACAAAAATTTTACTTAGTCTTTATTTAATGTTGAGTGAGTGACAGAGTTATATTAACTTTGCACTACAAGGAAACACCGGGGTTATTGGTGACAGACCTCGTGCATTTGAGCCTCGATCATGTGAAAGGAACACTGGAACCTACTCCAAATTACCATACACACCAAAGGGAGGACTTTGAGCTTGCATCAGCCCACTTTTTATAATTAATGTTATAACTCGTGCAAAATTAAATGATCATATTCTCTATCATATAGATTGCTAACTTTTGTTTAAAAATCATCTAATGACAAAACACTCTTGTATTTTTCTCTAAAAACTAAGTTTAAAATTCAAAAATTATTTTAAATATTTGAAAATTTCATATAAGAAAGAGTCATTCAGAATTTGACTGTACCCAAATTCTGTGCATTTCGAATGCTGACATATACTATAAAATCTCAATAATTCGTTCTAATTTTTCTATAGCTGAAAAATATCCTTTAAATTGAAAATGGTACGTATAATAGATGCAATAGTAATTTTTTTTTCTTTCGGAATTTTCCCGTAACATCTTTAAAAATATTCTTTTTTCTGAGATTGCAGAAACTGTAGGGTATATAGTTATGATAGAAGTCGTGAGAGAGAGAAACAAAAATTTTGAGTACATAAGAAATGAAAGATTTTCTTTTACAATTGAAATACTTTTGAGATTTTTTTTCGAATATGTCGAGTTATGATAGAAGTCGTGAGAGAGAAAAACAAAAGTTTTTTTTGAGTACATAAGAAATGAAACATTTTCTTTTAAGATTGAAACACTTTTGAGGCGATTTTTTTCGAATATGTCGAGCATTTTAGGGTTTTTGTAAAATAAGAGTAATTTCTTTCGATATTTTAAAATTAAAAATTTATGAAATATAATGGAAAAAAATCAAAGTTACAAAATTGAAGGATTATAAATTTTTCAATGTATTTCTTTTTTATTTAAATTTGAATTTGTAGTATTCATTTTGTTCTTTTTTTACTTATATTTTACTTTAAACTCAATACTTATTCATGGAATCTAAAGATTGTTTACAGAGAATGTATTTCAAGTCCCTTCATCCAAGCTGATGTAGTTTCATTGATTTCTGTGTACCTATATAATTAAGTTTGATACAGTAACGAGAGCGATTTTTATTGATAATTTTTCTTTAAAACAGTTATGAATCATAATAAATTTACAAATTTTGGAAGTTACTAGAATAATTTCAGTTAAATAATTAATAAAGCTGTAACAAATAACAAAATGAATCATTTCCAAGAAGAATTTCATGCCCAACATCGAATGAGTTATAAAATTCTTCGAATTAAAGCATAAAATTATTGAATTAGAGGAATCATAAAAATTTATTATAGCTGAATTATTTTTGCTTCAAGAAAGAATATAGAAAATTAAATAGAAAAATTCGTTTTACTTTGTTCTCAATAATACCTGTTTTATTTAATAATAAACAATCTTACGATAAGCCATTATTTGAAATGCCGAGAAAAAATATCGAAGGCGAAAACGAATTTCGGTTCAAATATATGTAATAACGATACCCCTCTTTCTCCCTATTCTTATTGAAAAGAAGACAAGAAATACAGGAAAATCATTTTCTTTTTACATATCCGGTTTCCGTATTAAAGAATCCACTTCCTTCTCTTTGTCATAACTAATATTCAAAAGGACCTTTGTCGAATTAATTCTGAGAGGCGGCGGAGCTATTTTTAAAACGACGAGTGCTTATTAAAGTTTTCGCGAATAGATTTCGGACAAGCTCGCTGCAAGGCATTTTTTATTATTGTTGTTTAATATTTCATACATGCTCTCCTAATTTGAAATTTGTAAAGAATGTCTTTAAAAGTATGCCAAAACTTCAGAGAAAAGGAGAATCCAGATTCTTCAGGGTTTTTGTTTTAATAATTTCTGCTATGCTACTTACGAATGTAGAGTTCTGCAACTGATTTTTGAAAAAGAAGTTATTTCTGAAATATTCTATCTTGCGTCTGAATGGCAAATTTCATTAAATGGAAAATTGTTGGAATGTTATGTATAGCAAATCTGTTCAGTTTTTTTTTCCAGAAGTTGGAAGTAACATTTCAATGCCATATTTTTTTTCCCTATGAAATGAATAAAAAGTTATTAATGTCTTTCCAATATAGCAATGACTTATTTTATTAAAACTTTTGTTTTTAATGGAGTTAAAAGGGATTTAAATTAAAGCTGATGTGCTCTGTTTAGTCCTTAAACAATTATTTTGATCTTTTTACTTTAAAAAGTGCATAGATATATTTTTACGTTTGTTCTTAATGTGCAAAGTTGATTAATTCCAAATATGTTGATGTGCTAAATGCACTTAGATGCAGTAAGAGCAAGATAATTTTTTTATATTTAACTGCAAATATTCACAAAACTCTTAACTTGAAAAATAAAAAAACGAGTCTTACAGTAGTCGCATATGATGTGTAACAGCTGACATGCTATCGTGGTAAATACGCAGTATTAACTTTTTTCCTGAAAAAAATATGAAAAAAATGAAAAATCGGGTATGATTGGAAATAATTTTCTATCGAATAATTATATCTTTAATGAAAATTGTATTTAATTAACAAAAGGAGTAATGTGAGTATTTTATCAAAAATAATTATTCTTGTTCAATTTGAGGAAGAGTGGAGACAATAGACTTATGATAACTAAAATATGACACATATACTTGTGATTTCAAAGTATTTACAAACCGTTGAAAAAAAGCGCCAATAACAGTACCACTGTTAGCAGTCGAAACATTCTAATTTGTGTTCATTTCGAGCTTGAGTTCATCATTCATAAAAGCTATGAGCAGCTCAGCTTTTAACAAACTGAAGTTAAAGTTAAAATCACCACTCAAAAATAGGGGAATCGAGTAATAATTTTTTTAAAAGAGCAGAACCACCTTCGTTATATGGTAAAAGTACAAAATGCAGGAAATCTTTAATTTTTTTTTAACCGTTTGATTCGAAGAAATGTATACGACCACCGAAACCACTGTTTGTCCATTTTTAAATAAGCATTCTGCCGCACTTATGTCCTCCAATATCGTGACTAACGGATTTAGAGTCAAGCGCTCGAGTGCTTGATGACTACTAGAGTTGGACCCTCATGCGAGGGTAGCGAAAAGACACAGCCACGCACTCTCATTGGTCAAATCAAGCGGCACGCGCTTACGTCACATCCTGTTACACACATCCGTCCCTTTTCACGAAATCACTCCAACAAATACCCAGCAGCCGAGAGGAAAGATGTTACACATCAATAAAGGTAAGCACCAGCTTAAAGTAAATAAACTTATTAAGCAACTTAAATGTCAGTTACGGCTAAGGAAAACATCTGTTAAGATCCATATCTTATACAGTGTCCTGAACGCCGTGTACAAACTTGGAGGGGAGATTGAGAACATCGTGAGTAGTCACATTGCATAGGAAAGTATGGGCGTAAGGCTATAGGTGGGGTAGTACATGGGCTAGCAATGTTAACACATGTGGCTTCTTCATTTCAGACATACCACCCAAAGATAAAAATTTTGCTTTCATTTTCGGTCCTTTGCGCCGTCTTTAACCCTCCAAGCGGTCTGCTCGTAAAATTCCGCCATTCCAGAGATGCTTTTTCTGCCTTCAAGCGTGGCCGCGGTAGCCGAGTGGTATAGGTATCGGACCCTGGCTTGCCTTGTCACGTTTTCGGAGCCAAGTGCCACTAAAGACCCGCCGTGTGGGAACGATGCACGTTAAATCTGTCGAGAGCGAAACGTCTCCCGTGGTGTGGTGTGGTAGTTAGAGAGGGGTGCCAGCTGGGTGTCGTCCACGTCCGACATGGTTCACACGTGGTCCGTCGCCAAAAGCCCTCGTGTAGCTGTACAGTGCGGAATATTCAATCAATCTGCCTTCGCAAGATTTCCCAAAGCGGCGAAGCATTCTTAAAAGTACGGCTCAACCGCTTTGAGAACCCCACCTGAAAGCAAAAAATATGTGCGGTGCATTTTTGAAGCATCTCCAGAATGGCAAGACTTTAAGTGCAGACCGCTTAGAGGGTTAAAGTTTATTTTCTCATTTTTAATGCATCTTATTATTTTAAATTTTTTTTCCAAAAATCTCCAGTATTTTTATTATATATTTAAAGCATTTAATCTTAACAAAGGGTAATAGTCAATAAAATAAAGTCACTCAAATACCTACTGATATGAAGTTGTAGCACGAAAGAGCTGGGTACTCAAGCCATCCACCCAACTATATTTCAGACATGGACAGCGTGTGATGAACATGAGTCGTTATATGAACACCGAGTTGGCGGGTATCCACTTCATCTACGGCCTAGCCAACGGAAATGGACGTGTTGCTGTTCGGTTTTATGGGGGAAGATAACCAAGGAGGCGGCAACCGAATCATCAATCGTTCTCTCGAGCGCATCAGAACATCACGGATTCTGCATCTTTCGGAGCCCTGATTGACTATACACCCATCAATTCTTAAATGGTGGCACGAATATCCACTACAATGCCACTACAATCTGTGAAACGCCCGGTATTTTCGAACGTATCCCCCAATCCATGTCGCGTCGGTGTCGTGCGTGCATACATGCCAATAACAGAAATTTTAAACACCTCCAGTGATGCTTTAATGTCATACTTTTAATTTATTATTGTTTTTTTGTTGTTTTGTAATAAAATGTTTTACACTACATACTGTATTGGGGCCGTATCGTCTTTATATCTCTTCATCTAGTTGGGGTTAATTTCCCCCATGCTTTCCTATGTAATTATGACTCCTCGGGAGGTTCTCTACCTCCCCTCAAATTTGTACATGGCGTTCGGGGACACCCTGTATTTATAAATCTGCCTTTACCCACCAGATGACGTTCATTGAAGCTGAATATTATCCTAAGAAGTTGTGATATACCTTAATTCAGCTTAAAACTACTAAGGTGATTTGTAATTATCTCTAGAATATATCTCTCTTACTTTTCTAAGAATGTTTTAAAGAAAATAGTATTCAGGAAGGAGTATTAAAAAAGAAAATGTGTGTGTGTGTTTCATTTTACATCAAGATGTTTTAAACTAAACCAGTTTTCGCCAACATTTTTTTTTTAGAATTTCTAAACATATTTTAATGAACTTAGCTGACATATATTATGATATGAAAAAACGTACAACTCCTGTGATAAACATGTATCACCCTGCGTGAAATTCATTAAGTCTGGAAGTTATACAGTTGGGTTTAAAATATAGAACAAACAATTAATGGAGGTATGGTTCATGTTCTTCTGTTACACAACTTTCTCCAAGTTACTCGTAATTCATCGCAGAAATAAAACATTGCGAATAACTTGGAAAGTTCACTATTCCTCCAACAACGCTGTTTTAAATACTAGATAATTGGAGGGGAAAAAAGTGTTTCAATTACTGTTCTAAAAGTACCTTTTACATGAGTTATCCATAAGGCCGGTTAATCTATCATACTAATACAGTAAGAACCCGCTTAACGCTGTTTCGTTTAGCGCTGTTTCGGTTTAGCGCTCTTTTATTTCAACCCGGGGATTCCCCGAAATTGTAGGTTTCAAAATATGTACATAACATATCCGAAACAGTGTAGTTGTGTTTCTTGTTTAGGTGCGATGCTGTATAGGGCGCATTTTTATCATTTGAAACATTTGTTGACATTATTTTAAGTATAAATTTATACAATACTATAACGATTACTACAGTGACAAATATTATGATCTTTAGTTTTTATCATGGGTGATAATGAAAAACAAGAAAAGAAAGCAACCCAGAAAACGCATTTCACTGGAAACTAAAATGCAAGTGATTAGATTAGATTCTGGTGAACGTCAATCTCATATTAGTGCTGAATTGAATTTTGCAACTTCAACAAGATGCCTTCTTGACAAAAAGGCAGAAAATTGGAAACACAGAATAGACTGAATGATCTCACTGTGTGATATGGTCGTTCTTTGGTGACCATATCTTTGATTGTCAACATGAATTAGAGGTGTGGGATTCTCGAAATGAATCGACATTTTAAAATTCTTAATATGACTTTATTAAGAATATAACTTAAATTTCTAATAAATTAGATAAACTTATATTAAGTGAGAATAAACCAAACACACAGCAATAGTTAAACCTGATCGCTTAACTTAGATTACTTATCTAAATATGTATATTATCCGCCTACTTTCAATTCTGATATTATTACAAGTCCTAATATCAAATAATCAGTCCTATCTTAATTCAAGCTAAGGTTCTATCACAGTACGAAGCACCTGGGCACGCGTGCAATGGTATGCACCTTGTATTAATGTGGCTGATTATCTCGGTAACTTTATGAAGGCTGTCAATTCACACTCGTATCTCTTCCTAACATAACTTTCCCCTAAATTGACATTCTGCTTACTAAAACTTCTGTTCTTTTAAAAGCTATCTTATTTGCATTTCACAATTGCATTTCACTTCTTGGATTTGGGTTGGAAAAGATTTGCCATTAATCTTGGACGTCAAAGAACCCAGAGGTTATGTTACAGAAGAGACGCGTGAGCCCGTCACAACTGATTTAGAATTTTATTTGTTCTTATATGTATATATTCGTTTATATTGTTTTTATTTTTGTAAGAAATAAATGTTTGGTTTTATTTTTATTAAAAAAACAATTATTAAATTTAATACCTAACCAATTTTCTATCCATCTTCCCCTAACCCCATTATTTACATGTTAAGGTAGCCTCGTTTAGCGCTATTTCGCATTACGCTCTACTTTGATGGAACGTATCCCCCGCGTTAAGCGGGGTCTCACTGTATCCTCACTTTAAGGGTACCAACCCAATGGAACACAAATGTATGATCATTGCTTTATTTTAAAATACTATTATGCCAACACTATGCTTGAGTAATAGTATATAAGAATACAAATCATTTCCTCATACCTCAATGCACCACAAAGCCTCAAACATAGACAAGGAAAACATACTCTGAGTTTATTCAGCATTATACCTGATCAGAACATTACATTTTCTCTTCGATAGTGGTAGCTTTTTCAAATGTTGGAAGACAGATAATTAATTTTTATTTTTTGTTTCTAATTTTTTGTTCTGTAATATTTCACGTTAATTTTCTCTTGAGGGCTTTGTAATCCATAATGGTCCTTGGCCCTCCAGGACTTTGTCTAATAATCGATTTCTAGTTTAAGGCGATATGGTACCCTAAAAATCATCAAACTTCGATTTTTTATTGCTTATATGATGCTTTTTAACCTTCTTAATGTGTCTGCAAAATTCAGAGTTGTATCTATTTTTATCAGTTATTTATCCATTTTGCTGCATGTCAGTAGACTAACAAAGCTGCACGCCCACTTTTCAGATCGTTTTGCTGAAAAGATCCTGATAAATAAGGAACTAATTTTTTTTTACTCCACGCTGATTAGTGTTTAATGAAATAATCTGATTTTGATTATATGAGAGTTATTCTACTGCGTTTTCTTTGAAGTTCTGTTCCTACAAATTTAACTATATTTATTTGCTCTCTGATCTGAAGAGTAAGAAAAGTTGATTTACTCGACAAGAATTTGTGATTTCCAAAAGTTTAAAAGTTAACATGCCTAGGCCTAAAAACGTACAAATCTCCCCAAGAAAGCTTTGAAGAGGTGGTTTCAGGATGCTAAGACAAGTTCAGAAGTTTCTAAAACACTAACTTGAGGAGTGTCAAGACTTGAAAAGAATGCTATTTTCGTTTGGATGAAAAATATACTGGTAAGATGGTTTAAAGATGGTACCATATCGCCTTAATCATCAAATGGGATATCACCAAAACTTTATTTCTTTGAAACTTAAAGTTTAGCATTTTTAAATGAAGAATTATGTAATCCACATCGTCCGGTTATCTGGACCAATGGGAAAAACCTTGAACGGGAGTCATGCGATTTTAAGAGCTTCAGATTGTCCATTAGAATAAATAGACTGAGATTTCTGGGTAAAAGAAGCTGCTTTTTGTGATTGTCAAACCGTGCGTATTTTTATCGTGCTGTGTATTGCTTTGTGAATTTCAACTTGTTTTTATGTATTTAAGTTTTTCTGCTCAACCAAATAAATGGAAATACGTTTCTCTCAAATCTCTCTCTCTCTGCCGCGACTGCATCTCCATCATACTAGTTAACGAAAATGTTAATTTTTCTCCCCCCACCCATTCAAGTGAAAATATCTCCGGTCCTAACCTACTTCATACCTTCTGTGTACTTAAATATCGTGTAGGAAACAAAACTGTTATTTGTCGCATGCAAAATGCCACGAAATTCAGAGCTGTCTGATTTCTAGAAGGATGTAAGTGTCAAATATCATAGAAATGTCCCGGTCTTAAGATACATATATAGTGAGTTAAGCATTGCGAAGTCGACAGTGGCTTTTGTGATTAAAAAGTAAAGGTGAATTTGGATTGTTGGAATGAATTCGGCAGAGTCACGAAACTAAATGATAGAGACTAAGAAGTGCTGCTCAAAGAAATTCGGAAAAATCACCCCAAATAGGATCCGGGACTGTTTTTTCGATAAAGGCCATCATCAAGAAAGCACATTTGATTGGTTTTCGTCATCATGCTGCAGACCACAAGCCTTTGACTACAAAATACAACCACGTTGTTCAATTGAGATGGTGCATTTCAAAATTGGAAATTGGATCATAGATGGGTGGATATAGGTTCTCTGGAGTGGTGAATCAGGTCCAATCCCTACCAGTTGAATGGCAGAGTCTGGGTTTGGCGTATATATATCCAGAGAAAGACTTTTGTCAGAACGCAGGGCTGCGGTAGTCCAGTGGTCAAGGTGTTGGATCATGGCAGGCATGTCATGAGTTCTATCCCAGTACCACTAAATACCCGCCGTGTAGGACAGCGATGCAAGTTAAATCTGTTGGGATCTGAAAGGTCCTCTCGTTGATGTGGTAGTTAGGAGAGGCGGGTGCCAGCTCAGATGTCGTCCACGTCACTTGACCAATGTTCAAAATTACGTGGTCCGTCGCCAAAAGCCCTCGTGTAGCTGAACAGTGCGACGTTAATATTCACTCACTCACTCACCCACTTTGTCAAAACGCAATGTGCCAACAGTAAATTTTGACGGAGGTGGAATTATGATCGGGGATGTTTCTTATGGTATGGGCTTTATATATATATATATATAGACCCTTGATCCCAATTCATGCTAAGCTCAACGCTGACTCCTACTGAATATCTATAGACAACAATGTGCTTCACTACGCTGAGGAAATTTTAAGGGTTGTATCATTGCTACTTCCAGGATGACAACGTCACTTGTCAATTTGTGAGGACCACGAATTGATATGATAATTATAGGTAAATTGACTGGAATGACATTCATAGAACCCAGAGTTGAATCATACAGAAAACCTGTGGGACGAGTTGGATAGTTGAATTAAGGGGTGCAGCAATCGTCCAAAATCATTGAAAGGACTTGCATGTGTTTTCCAAGCCGAATGGAAGAAAGTAAC
The DNA here is from genome assembly GCA_019973955.1 of Trichonephila inaurata madagascariensis. NCBI lineage: Eukaryota > Metazoa > Arthropoda > Arachnida > Araneae > Nephilidae > Trichonephila > Trichonephila inaurata. Next base: position 373,304 of record BMAV01011916.1, on the reverse strand, counting down.
ACTATAAATCACGCAAAAACTTGTGGAAAGCATGCCCCCGAATGTTAAGGTTGTAATTGTCTCAGGTGTCATTTATTGAAAATGAATAAATTTTTATCTCTTTTATCACAAGTGTCCGGTTGCTTTTTGGTAGACAGTATATATATATATATGTGTGTGTGTGTGTGGCTTCACAGGAAGGTGAGTGGAAATCCCTTAGAGACCGATCGGATGGAGAGATAAAAAGAGAGATAAGAGTAACGGAGAGAGAGACATAAGAAAGGAAGAGCACTTTAACTGCTAGGCAAAGACGCGTGTTTAGTTGTTTTAGGTTTGTATTTGTGTAGTTCCCTTTTCCTTGTCATCTCTAAAATAATTAGTTTTGTTTGTTTGCTCTTAGTCTTTATTAGCTAACAAATCATACCAAAACACAACTTATATACGTGTATGCGTATAATCGGTTTCTTTATATATTACGACCTGTCATAGTCAGCAGAAAAATCTCCTCCTCATTAATAACCGTGATTATTCAAAATTGTTTTTTTTTCACCATGTGCTAAACAAAATTTCCTGAGTTCAGAAATGAATAGACCGCAAAGAACAGGTCGTGTTACAAATAAAGTTTTTCCATGTACACTTCAGCAAGCAATTACCATTGAAACTTTGTTCTTATACTCATGAAAATCATGAGAAAATTGAGATTGTAATCGAAAAATATAAAATTTTATAGACTGTAATACGATATTACTTATGATCTATATCTATGGGGACTTAATTGACAATCAACACAATCAAGTATATTTCAGTCAACATTTAAGTTTCGCTCTCTTTCTCTCTTGGTTCTGTACAAACTTAGCTATCTCATTTCCAATTAAAAATATTTGCTTAAAACTAATTTCAAGTTTCATTAAATGTTTAAAAGAACGCGTCTCTGTGAGTTAGGCAGACAAATGAATTGGGTGAATGAGTGAGTGAATATAAATTAACGCCGCAATGTTTAGCAATACGAGGGCTTTCGACGACGGACCGTGTACTTCTGAACCTTGGTCAAGCGACTAGGGCGACACCTGAGCTGTCACACTCTCTCCTAACTACCATAACACACCACACCAACGGGAGAGCGTTTGAGCTCTCAACAGATTTAGCGTGCATCGTCCCTCTACGCGGTGAGTCTTCAGTGGCCCTAGGCTCCAACTCATAACATGCTTGCCAGGAGTCCGTTACCTTGACCACTAGGCCACCGTGGCTCCATAAACGAAGTGAAATAATATCCATGTGTATAACCCCAATTTTCTATATACACTCACTTCCAAAAGTTAAGCACGAAGATGTAAAATGCAAATAATTCTACAAATACTGATTCGATTGACACAGAATTTGGCAGTAAAGTAGCATATATATTTATAAATAAAACGAAAGCAATAATTATATACAGAAATAAAACAATATTAAATTTTTGTAAGTTATCAGATAATGTCATAATGGAGACTTAAATAGAATTATGTATAAAGTGAAAATAATTAGCATAAAATGAAAAAAAGGACAGTAATAGGGTATGTGATCCCCCTCATCTGTATGCAAAGTTTACACCTTCTGACCATGCTTTCAATTAGGTGGTCAACCACCGTATAACTAAGCAATCGGCATTCTTTTTGAAGAGCAGTTTCCAGCTCAATAAGAGTGGCTGGAGGTAAAAAACATGAAGATACAGCATGGCCGAGAGCATCCCAAAGATTTTCAATGAGATTAAGGTCGGGCGAATATGCTGGCCACGCCATACGCACAATCCCTTCACTTTCCAGGTAGTCATCGACGATGTCAGCTCTTTGGGGACGCCCGTTATCGTCCATTAAACAAAAGTAGGGCCAACTGCTTCAGTGTACAATCTCACAATGGGTTCTAGGACTTCATTTCGATACCGGACAGCCGTCACAGAACCACGTTTAAAGATGTGCAGGTTGGTGGTCTGCCCACACCATAATGCTTCCGCCTTGGAATGCGTGATGTTCGGTGATATTTTGGGGCTGATTGTGTGTTCCTTGTTTACGCCATATCATTATACACTTGTCATCTGGCTCCAGAGCAAATCTTGACTCATTAGTAAACATGGCATTGACCCAATCAGACACAGTCCAATTGCCATGTTCCCGGCACCACTTTAATCGTGCCCCTCTTGATTGGACGGATAGAGGAACACAAACTCGAGGTACCCGGACATACAGTCCATTCATATGTAATCTTCGGCGTACAGTAGCTGCAGATATAGCCTTACCAATGGACGCAGTAACCATAGATGCCACACATGTGGAGGTCGCTCTGTGAGTCTGCTTGGCTACAATAGCAATATATCGATCTTCCGCGGAGGTTGTAACCTTTGGGCGGCCACCTACGGTCCTTCGGACAAATGTCTGTGTGGTTTGGAATTGTTTCCATAAACGTGAAATTACAGAATGATGAACGCCGAAGAAAAGAGCAACATCTGCGATCGACTGTCCTGCTTCAATGTGCCCCACAGCACGCCAGTACTCAGAATCTTCCATTCGTTTTCTGGAAGTCATAGAAACACGTATGTCTTGAAAACAAATTGTACGAAAGTTTTAAACACCTTCTATCAGCTGTTACAATCAACTTCTGTAACCCTTCATATAGCTGACTTCTTATAAGACTGCCCGTTTTGCATATTTCTTGACATGAAAGCACGATTGGCTGTTTCCTAACATATTTGCATACATCCATCTACCTCTGCAGCGAATTGCATCCTCTTCAATTCTGATTGGCTTCCGGAAATTAGCATTTTCCTTACCGTGCTTAACTTTTGGAAGTGAGTGTATATGCCACTGATACGCAGATACACATATACGTATTTGATACAACAAATTTTGTATCATGTTTTTGAAGCAATGGTTTCAAATTTTTGCCTTTATTTTTCGAGAAATTTCGCAATGTATACTAACTTTTAAATTTAAATATCAGTGAAGTCTCCTAATTCTAATACGTCGTCTTAAATTCCAAAAAAAAAAAATTGGTTTGATGAATTACGTTATGAAAACATAATTTGCATTTAGTTGAATTATATTTTGAGTTGAAAATTATATTAGTGTTCGAAATGCCTGTATTAATAACAGGTTCAGGCGTAAACATATATATATTAGTATTATTTTTAAATCTTATTTTAAAATAATCGAGGATACGTGTATTTTAACAGCATTCTCATTAGAGTAAAATCTGAATTTATCATTTAATACATTGTTTCAACTTAATTCCTTTCTTATGGATGGAAAAAATACTTCATATTAAGAAATATTATTTTTTTTATCTAATTTTCAATTTTTACGTGCTTATTGATGACGTATGATTAAAATAAAAATTACAGCTTCATTTTCTACTGTTTTTAAATTTCTTATCCGACAAATGTTCTTATGTATCCTGAATGTTGTTACATAAATGTTGTTATGCATATATAAATATTTACATAATAAAAACGGTAGAAAAATATTTTCGCTCGTGAAAATCATGTAAATGATATTTTTGATTTCCTATTTGCATTTCAGTATAATCAAATAAAAGTATTGATTTTGAATACAACTCTTCAGTGTTAGATAAACTATTATTTATTGTATCAGCATGGATGTATTCTTCAGATGAGAGTTTTTTTATGGTTTAATAATTGGATTCTTTTTTTTTAATATTTAAGCTGTTTGAGGACATTTATTATAATTTATTTACCAGTAACTTCTTATTTATAAATCTAGCCAAATGAAAATGCTTAATTGAGCCTTAACAACTCTCATTCATTAACACGATTATTCTAGAAATCTGGGTTAGAATTCATAATTTATCTCTTTTTTTTATATATAAATTCTTTAGAACACAGACGACTGTAAAAATTTCATTAAATAACAAGCACACAAATAAAAAATCAATAGTTTATTACAGTGTTTCATGTTACACTATATGAGACTCACAGTTCTTGAAAATCTTGATCAAAACACAGAATACCTAAACAAGTGCTTTTTCGTATTCTCAAAACTGTTTCAGTTGCTCAATAACAAGTTTCTTCATAAAAAAAACCTGCCTCTCCATCCATCTAAAATTATTCCTATTCATAATGTTCTTTGGCACACCTCTCTTTTTGGACAACTCTTATAAAGGGAAAAATGTTCTCTTCATAACGATAAACAGCATGAAAGAAAATATTAATGAATATTTTCGAAGTAAATATTCTTCACAAACTTAGTCCATCTGCAATCTGCAATACCACTTAAGAGGTTTTGCTAAAACTATTCTCATGTAGATGACTCTGTAAAAAGATAAGGGAACATAGAATGAAATTACTCAAATTGAATGAAGAAATATATAGTTTTTATAATATAATCATGGTGTTATATGGAGGATGTATTGGTACAAAGGTTTCAAACTTTCAGGACAGATAGATTACTCCTACACAATGGGAAATCATATAAGATAGCATTGTAATGGCCTCCTCCCTGGGGAAGCCACCTCCTCATCTAATCGACCTAAATCCGTGGAAGGTAAAGTTTGGTGACCCAGACTAACCACGATAAATTCAATTTATTATGACCAAAAATAATATTCCAAGACAGGCAAATTATAAAGAGAAATTCTAGAGTTATATAACGAGAGCTCAAAGCCCTATGTGAATAAGCCCACGAAATCCTAATAGCTTAACTTTACTCAACGTTATCTTAAGAATCCTAGCTTCCTTAATTTATTCTAATAGTTAAAGTCCGACCTTTAGTCGCGCGGCTAAATTCTGATCCTTACCGTAACAGCACTGCTTTCAGCGACTCAGTTCCTATTCCTTCTATTTCCCGATTATTAACCTGCAACTATATATATACTAGCTAATCTGCATATCAAGGTTTCTTCTTGAGAGATGACTGTGAAATAGGATTTGCTGGCCCAAAGATTCCCCAAATGGATTAGTAGAATTCTCATAAAGCCCCGTCACAGCATGGTCGAAAACGCTTTGATGGTGTTGTAGTGTTAACGTTAAACACACGAATGACAGGATACGAATAGGAGGAGAAAACATGTTTGTTATTCTTAGTACAGCACAAAACTAAGAAAAAAGAACATTAAGCTGATAACGATCGTCATCAAAGTATGCCCTGGATGTGATAGAGGGTGCATGTCGTTGGTATGCAAGATCCACCAGATGGTTATGTGTGAAATCCTGATATGACTGGTGATTACCCGCTTCTGGTACCGGGAATGCTCTGTACCAGATCCAGAACTGTCTCTTCGTTGTTTGGAGTTCTTATTCTTCGCTCACGTTCTTGTGTTTCCACGACGAAGGATCCGCTGTCGAACACTCTCTGGTGCTAAGCATACAAAGCCGTGGCTGGGAATGTGCCACCTGGAGTAACATTGGGCGTACAGACACTATGCGGCTCATCCAATGCAATCAGCTGCTCCGTATGCCAGATGTATATGTCGCAGAAAAATTACGAAATTAGGAATTTCATGAAATCCCTAAGGGATAGGATAAATTGACGGGAGATGTTAAAATAACGTCTCTTCAAGGTCATTTCCATGATGAAAGTAAGTGATTTTATCAAATCCTGAACTATTTCAGCGAAATGATTAAATGAATTAATCAGGATTTGCATTGGTAAAATTCTGCTGGGGGGAGACACCTGGGGGCTCGAATCCTTGTACTTCCTAACCATACAGGTAGTACTATCGATCACCTAAATATCAACCCCATATCTTTAAAAAAAATGGCACCATAGGATTAACATAGGGATTGATATTTTAGTGTGTAAGCAAAGGAGAGAAATGATTTTACACACAAAAAATACCAGCCTAATTTTCTAATTATTTGTTAATTAGTTTCGAATAAATAATTTGTAATTCATTAACTATTGTTGTATTACTCCTACGTTTAATAGTGCATCATATTTGTTAAATAAACACTTTTAAACTCTTGACAATATTATTTCATCATTTCACTGAAACATGTCAAGGATTTGCTCAAATCCCTTACTTTTATCAGGGAAATGACCTTCAAGAGACGTCATTTTAACATCTCCCACCAATTGATCATCTCCTTTAAGGATTTGATGAAATTATTAATTCCACCATTTTCCTGCGACATATATAAGTGAGCAGAAATTATGCTCTCTGTCCATCCTGTAACCAATCTGTAGGCAGGCAAAATGAAATTTCAATATCGAGCGTGACAGCGAAAGCCGCAGATGCGCATGCAACGTCATCTGATACTTCAGTTTATCTAGCGCCATCTACCGCGTACGCCAACCAGAGATTCACCAGCATTTTTGTTGTATTCCGAATGAAAAAACATGTTTTCTCCTCATAATCGTATACTGTCTTTCTTGCGTTTTGTGTCATCACTACTGCTCCAGGAAAGAGTTTTCGACCATGTATTGCTGTGTGATTTTCCTTCGCCTAGGTATAATCTATCTGTCCTGAAAGTTTGTACCGTTGCACTAATACATCTTGTATAATACATTTTTTTAGAAAGAACTTATATATTTAATGAATAAAACTCTTTGTGTTTAAATGATTTACCCCACATTTTTATACACACTCTTACGATGAATAAATTAGCACACAATTTAAGTATATAAGATACTCCATCATGATTTGACTAATTATATTTTATATTGTTAAGTTAATGTCATACACACACACAATACATTTACAGGCATATACTACTTTTTTATTAATGTTGATTATGGATGAATATTTATAGTTAGAAATATATTAAATGTAATCATATTAACCTAAAGGTACATACTTGCATGAAAAATTGCCACATAATGTTGACATTTTCTACTATCTAGATGCAAAGTCTATTATGAAACAAGATAAAGCTTTACTTGGATAATTTATATTCATATAACATAATGCATAAATCATGCGAAAAGATGATTTAAAAATAAAGTATTCAAATGAGATTCGGTATCTTTCAAACTTAAACCATTTTATAATAGTTCCTAACATTAATAAAATCCAACATGAAAGTTTTGTGACCAACTTATTTTCTCGATTTTTAAAACACTTTTAATGTTATCTGCTTCTTTCCCTCAATTTGTCATTATTAACTACCACTAAATGTCTTTTCTTAAAAATTCTAATCCTAATTCTCGTAGAGCTCTAGCAGTGTAAAATACCATGAATGAGAAAAAGATACGTATATGAGATATGCAAAAAAGAGATAGAATTTTCTTTTTCATGGTTTTCTTGCTGCTTTCGTCTGGAATGTACCCAAAAAACTATCATTAATAACTGTTGGCGTCTTAACTTGAAAAAATAAAAAATAAAACCATGACTGAACTAGTTCTGGGGAAAACGTTTTTATTTCCACTTGGAAAACTGAACTTTTTGTTTTATTTTTGTTATATATGTATATATTTTTATTTTCTACACTTTAGAAAACAGGGCACAGTTTTTGAAAGGTTGAAACAACACCATTAAAAGTTTAAGAAAGTTATGCCTGTACGTGGACTTTTGCTTTTTATTCAAATACTTTTCCTTTTTCTTTATGTTTTCCATAGAAAACCGAAATAATTTATTAAAGGAAAGCTTACACAAAGTGACTAACAAAGGTTATTATCCTGTTATATATATATATATATATATATATATATATATATATATATATATATATAATTCCGAAGCCAACTTGACAATAAAGTCGTTGAATTCACATTAAAAATAGTAGCATTAAATTCCTCTTGATTCGTTTGTAAATAATGCTTTTTCGAAATAGGTTACTTAAATAAAAACTAAAACTAATTTGTATGGAATAATCCTCATAAAATTTTTTTCTTGCATTTTAATGATTTTTTAGTTGATAAATACCGAGTTTTATTAGTTTCATTCCGATTTCTACTGATATTTTTAATTTTCATTATTTGTGAATCGTTTAAATAATTAATTGATTACCAAAACATTTTGAGTGTAAATTAAAATTAGTACAACAATTTAAATCTATATTTTTAAATAAAAAATATGAAGAGAAAATGTATAGAATTTTATGAATAATATTTTTGAGGATTATTAGAGAAAAAGGATTCCAACATAAATTTTACTTAAAAATCGCAGCAACAAAAATATGATACTCACCAATATCATTCTGAGTTACGTGCAAAACATCTTTATGTTCAAATGGAAATCGTCTGTTCCAATAATTTGCATTGGATATAGAGCCATACTCTTGCATTTAAAAAAAAAAATATGTACATCAATATATTTACAGAGATTCGGGAGCATGATTAAAAGTTCCTCAATGTAAACACTCTTTGCTCACTTCAACAAGAATCGTCTTTCTCTCTTGCTCAATTATAAATTCAACGAGCCAGCTAAACTTAGCGGCACACAAATTCAGTCTTCTAAAGCAGGAAATATATACAGTTTAGTCTCTTGAAATCTCCGGAGAGGTTTATAGAGCTTCTTGACAAATGTAACTGTCTGATTGTTGGCCTCAGATGATCATCTCCTAGAGGTTGGACCTCATTAGTTTAGGTAGTTACATGTCTGAAAAGAGCAGGAATACTGTTACATCGTTCATTAAAGGAAGTTACTGTTCATCACGCACGAATTCCACCAGTTTTAGACGATTAGCACGTCAAAAGTTGCTTTCCTCATTCAACTTTGGAATAATTGTGTTCTTCTCACAGCTACGCTCTTAAAGCTTACATTGAAGCTGATTGAGATCCATGAAGGTGCTTTCAAGAATGATTAAAGTATATACAATATCATGTTTTTATTTGAAAAAATGGGAAGCACTTTGTATCAAAAAATGTGATAAAAGAAAAGCAGAAAAGGAGTACATTTATCTTCGACTTTGCTACATAAAGTACAAACGCTTCAAGATTTTTGAAAGGTATTTTTTTCCTTGTGAAAGTATTATGAGAATATGAAGTTGCTAGAATTCGAAGAAAACAATACTTTTTTAAGAATCTTTCATTATTGAGATCGATTGAAGTCAAATTTACATTTAATTTCTTTAGGATTAATAAAAGCATCGAATGTCTTTCTGATGTAATCCTAATATAAATATTATACTTATGACAATATATCCCCATTTATCTTACAAAGCGTGAAATATATTTAATTTCTTCATAACATTAATTGTTTTTGATAGTTTTCCATATTTAAATAAAACATTACACATTAATTAAATTCAACATTAGTAATAATCAATATATATATATTGTTTGCCTATTGTAAATTATAAAATGTTTGTCATATAGCAAATATATTCATCAAAAATATTCAGAAGTTTCCATGCTAAAATTTTCAATGTGATGGTATCTACATTTATTATGAATCCTTGTAGAATAAAAACAAATAACTTTAAATTGAATATGAAAGTAAAGAAAAGCTAAAACAAATCTCTTTTCGATATTTGCGACTTGGATAACAGTGTCAAGTCAGTGATATTTTAACACGTCTATAAACATCTAAATATAAAATATCTTTCACGTATCTTCCAGTGAAATAAGGGGGATTTAAAAAATGATAGATAACTTTGGTGTGTTAAACTTTGAAATCAATGCTATTTGTAAAAACTGCAGTTTTTAAATTGGAATGGTTCCGCTTGAATTCACACATTTAATAACACATATGTAAAATATTCCGATGAAAGACAAGAAGTGAGATTAAACCCCAGTTTTTTCAAGAAACTATTTAAGCATTAACAGGTAAATCATGAATAAACTCCTTCAGAAGACTGTATAGAAAAGTGGCGATACGATATGTACTCTTGAGGTACATCGTTCTTTACCGGTCTGCGTCTTCTACGACGAAACTTCAAAGCTGTGAGAAGAATGGACAAAGTCAAAACCAAAGCCGCACTGATACTGCTTCCAAGAATGATACCTAACGTAGACAGAGTAATCTTTGTCTTGTCAGTTTTTGCAAGTGTCCTAATCTGGAGGCACTTTCTATTATTTGCTGTTACTTCAGTAGTCCTTTCATTTTCAGTAACGTAAGGGGTTGGTTTGTTTCCGTATATTCTAAGATATTTACCAGTGGCTGTCACACAGACAGAGTACCAAGTTTCTGGTACTAAATCTTCTAACTCATGTTGTCTTGCAGTTGCTTGGAGGTTTGCCAGAACGACTGGTGAACGGGAATTTGTAATGTGATAAGTGACTGTAAATCCACCAATTAGGGTACCATTCTGAACCTCCCATGCAATGCTCAAATGGTTTGAATCTAATCTCTGAACTTCTAAGTCTGATACCAAAGGTGATGGACAAATGTCAGAAGGATGCAAGGTGAGGATGGAGTGATCACGGAGTTTTTCGGGATGAACGCAAACCAGGGGACTTTCTTCTTGGTGAATCAGCCTTCCATGCTCTTGTAACCATTCCCATAGGCTCAGCATCAAGCAGTCACATTGAAAAGGATTTCCTGCAAAGACAATTCAAAAAGTTGACTAGAGTTAAAAATATTTGTGTTTTTAACAAAAATTTCTTTCGAAAAATGTCATAGCATTTCAAAGTACTTAAAATAGCTTTTTTTAAAAAAGAAATTGCATGTTATGAGCATGCAAGGAAAATTATTTACATGAGCGTTGACTAAAACTTGAATGATAAATTATACAGTTGTAAGAAATGCATAATTTATAATAAACACATTTATTTGGTATTTTGGTGGTTTTCTTAATAACTTTTAAGACCAGAGGGACCATGATATTAACTTATTAGAATGAGAATTATTTGTGGCTGTATAGAACTAGATTTTTGAAACAGATATTTGATAATATCAACATTTGAAAACAATTCATTTAAGAAAGAGGTGATTGGAAATGTATAAGATTACTTTTCGTAGGTAAAACTAATTTTATTTACTTTTAAAAAAGGCACTTTATAATGAGTCAAAGAGAAATTTCAGCAATTTAATTTGAACAATTAATTGACATCAATGCATGTTATTTAAGGACAGGGGATCACAAAATGCTTATAGGTACGTACATATCTTATAAAGAATTGCTATCAGAATGCATAAGTCTTCCAATTAAACAAAGTATAATGTATAAGTGCATTTATTTGTTCATTTTAAAACTGTCATTTTAATATCTTGTTTTCAGCGCACGGAATTTTAACTTGTATATATTAATTGTTCAAAAGTAATTTCAGTCAAAAAGATTGCAATTATTTCAAAATGCTGATCATTATCAAATAAATATTAATGAAGGGAACACATTACGCTAAGAAATTACCAAAATGCTGAATGCTGAATGAAAGATATTTTAAATCTTTCCAGCTTTATTTTATCTCTAATGTTAAACATTTTCCATATTTATAATACTTAATATCTCTTCTTTGTTATTTCATGATTCCGTCACCCTTGCATTTGATTCCATTTTTCTGATTCACTTAAAACTCTAATAGTATTCAAAGCCAATTTCCTCTTCTAACAGAAAATTTTGTATTTATACAAACATTTTAAAATTCAAAACTACATTGCTGGAAGTAAAATTTATTTTAAGTATTCAAACAGCTGTTAATTACAATTAAAGACTGTGCATTATAAATTAGCTCCATTTACAGACAAATATTTACAAAAATAATTTAATCATAAATATGATTAAGTTAAAATATAGTAACAATTTAATATTGAAACATAAGGAAACATTAACTAATTTAATATAGCAATATTTGAACTTTTTAAAAATTGAAAGATTAATGTTTACTTTAGAGGTAGGGTTTTATTGCAGAACGTATTTCTTCTGTGCGTTGTAATTAGTAGCTACAGTATAACTAATACTAGATGTATTCTTTTGTTTATAATGTGTTAACACTTATCGGAAAAGAATTGATACAAATGTTCGTATCTAAAAACAAGAATTTTTCTTTTTTTGAAGCTAGTATATTTATTCTGTTTCATTTCTTGTTAGATAAAACTATGCTTTTTGGGATAAAAAGTGCTAATTTTCCCTGTTTTGTATTTTTTAGCTATTTTAACTTAAACAGAACCCTGATCTAAGTTTCCAAAATATTTTTTTTAATTCAACTCAGACGACCTAATTCTGAATTTCAAAATGTTTCTAAGGATGATTAACTATTTTTTAATGAAAGCAAGGAGACAAAACTAAAAGTGCATATGAAAATTAAAACAACATACAAAATTGTAATTCTATCATTCGAAAAAAAATCATTAAAACTATTTATTTGTGTAAGTCAATGAAGTTTTAAGTAAATAGTTTTAAAAAATACCATATTGATTATTATTACACATTTCTTCAAATTTATTTTTAATTCGGGAGGAGGGAGTGACTTTTGGTCTGGAGAATTGGAAGCATTTTTATTTTCTCAAGTACATTTAATAATACTTCGAATTTTAAAACGATAGTAATATAATATTACATGGCTAAATAATTTGATTTTAATGATTTTATTGTAATATGTGCTTGATAGTACTTCAATTAAAAAAAATTAAATACTTAAAAATTTTTTGATAGTTGAATATCTCACTTTTCCCCGTGACTTTATTGAGACAAATAAAAAAACATTCCCGATTTCAGTAGTTAATTAAGAATCTTGATATTTTTGTTTAAAAGAGTCTATATTGTAAGCTAATATATCTGTTTAAAGTTAACGTGGTTTGACGTGATTTATCTTATATTTTTAAGGAATCTGAAAATATTAAAGTTAATATGAAATTACAAAAATTTATACCGATGTTTTTTCAATACTATTTCTACAGTAATGATTAAGCTAACTATTTAATTATAAAATTTTAAATAACAGTAGCAAAATGCGCTTTCTTAAGTTTAGAAATGTATTTCTTTCAAAATTCATTTTGAAAATGTGAAAAGCGCATTAATATTTTAAAGCTTCTTACTTTTCTTTAAAAGAAGTTAATGTAGAAATTAATTACATTTGGCTGATTTATTTAAAAGTCTACGAACCTAATTATCGGAAAATTTTATGATATTTCAGTATAATTAAATGCTTGTACCTGTTTGTTTCAATTTTCTTTTCTTTTTTTCTTTTAATACTATTTAGTTACTTTCTTACTTAATTTAATAAGAATGAGGTTTTGTGCTTAAATTTAATTAAAAATCACAAACTCTTTTCACATTATTTGCATTTAGACATTATTAACTTATTATATTTAGTATAATACAACGTATTACTTGTAATGGTATTTTTAAAAGTGAATTTGTATAAGTAAATCATAGATCAAAGTTCAAAAGAGAACAATATGTCGTTGTAAATGTTACAATTGACTTTATATAATAGCTTTTTGTGAATAGTTTCTATTAGACAAAGAAGTAAAATTACGAATTCTACCAAATTCCTTATAAATTCTTAATTCTTCAAATCCTTAATAAATGTGAGCATCTTTTGGCTAACACTGTACACCGTATAATTAACTAAAATGGCACAAAGTATTTTCTAATAAGAATTTATTTCATACCTGATAACTTGAGAGATGTCATCCTGATTTCTGCAGGTGTAAGTACATTACTGCTCAAATGTTTGATTTGGTTGTAGCTAATATCCAATTCAGCTAAGCCTGTTAAATTGTCAAAAGCACTCGGTGATATCCATGTCAGCTTATTCGATCTCAAATTTAATGATTTCATGTTATACATCTTGTCAAAATTATCACCATCAATTTTGACAAGTTTGTTGTAAGACAAATCTAACTTGGTAAGATGTTTAAGGTCTTCCCTCACGGATGGAAATTCTAGAAGATTGTTGTGAGTAAGGTTTAATGATTCTAGTCGTTTTAGACCGAAGAATCGTTCTTCGGTAAGATATCCAGTTCGTTGTAACCAAAATCCAATTCGACAAGGTGAGTAAGAGGCTTAAAAGCCCCTGGAGATACTTTCGCAATGAGATTATCTCGGAGAATCAAAGTGAGTAAATCAGGAAACATTAAAAAGTCATGTGAAGCGATCACAGTAATATTGCTGTGACTGATGTTTAGGTGCTGAATTTTATGGAATGTTTCCGATGAGGTCATATCTTCTCTAATGCGAAGGCATGCATTTTCATCGAAAGAAAGAACTTTCAAATTTGGCAATGGCGCGAAGAGGACGGCATTAGGTATGAAAGTAAAGAAATTTTTATCTAATTTAAGACTCTCCAATGATGTAAAAGAATCAAATACTCCAGCAGGAAGAACCATCAAAGAGTTTCTAGATAAATCTAATTCAACCAATCTTGAAAGGTTGTGAAATGCCTTCTTTTCAATTACTGAAGATGCTGTTTCCAGATAAATTTAAGTTTCTTAAAATCGAATTATCGCTGAATGCCATGTTTGGAATCAATTTGAGCTTGTTTCGAGCGATGGACAGTATTTCAAGCTTAGGAAGCTTTCTGATAGCTGTCTTTGGGACAGAAAGAAGCTCATTATTATCCAAGAAGAGTTCTCGCAGTGACAGTAGGCTAAATAATAAGTTTGATTCCAACTGCTTGATTCCATTTCCGGATATTCTTAATGAGTGCAAATCTGTTAAGGACTCGAATAAGTACCCATGAATCTTATCGACACCAATGTAATCTAAGTTTAAATGAGTAAGACCACTGAGACCTTGAAGTTCAATGCCATCTCTATCAGTAAGATTGTTATAGCTTAAATCAAGGTTTTTTAAGTTATTTAGAAATGTTATTTTTACTGTGATCAAGCGATTGTTACTCAAATCTAATTTATATAAATTTGTCAAATGACTAAATGTGTTGTCTTCTATACTTTCTATCATTGCATTTGACAATGTTAATTCTTCCAGTAAATTTGCACCCTCAAACATATATTTTCGAAGAACGTATATTTGATTTTGAGACAGATGCAGTATGCGAAGATTCTGAAGATCCTTGAATGAAAGTGGCTCGATGTCCATTATTTTGTTATTAGATAAATATAGTTCCTCGAGGCTAGTAGCACCGGAAAATAAATTCACGTTTAAATGATTCAGATTATTATATTCAAGATTCAGATAATTCAATCCTTTCATTTGTGAAAAAGTATTGTCTTCTATTACTGATATAGCATTGTGGTCCAAATATAATTTTTGTACTTCTGTTAGGTCTTGAAAAATATCTCTTTGGAGCTTCTTGATTTTGTTATTGTCCAGCCAGATTATTTCCATTTTATTCAAGCCTTTTAAACTGTTTTCGTGCAAAACAGTTATTTCGTTATGGTTGATTTGTAGTGATCTTAAACTTGATGGGTACCTACTTAAAATGTCTCCCATTTCAATTAATTTGTTTCCTTGAATATTCAAATGCTGAAGATTAGCCAAACTTTGAAGAGCTTCTTTCTCGATCACCTCTATTCTATTGAATTGCAAATGCAATTCTTGGAGATTAGGAGAGAGTAAAAGCTTCCTTTTCTTATTTTCTTGAGCAAATTATTTTGTAATCGAAGATCTCGCAATTCAATCAGTTCTTGGAAGGATCCTGGTTGAATATCAGTTATTAAATTGTTATCCATTGACAACGATCGCAACTCTCTATTATTTTTAAACAGCATAGGATGGATTTCTCGAATCTGATTGAAAGATAATTGCAGCTGGTACAAATTTTGCAAGGAATGGAATGATGCTACATCAATTGAGTGATAGCATTATTGTGAAAGAAAAGAACGGAAATTTGAGAGCTGTTATACAAAGTATCATTCGTAATTTTTAGTATATTATTGTTTGACAAGAATACTTCTCTCAACTGAGTCAAATTGTGAAATATACCACCCTCAATGGAATGTAAATGATTGAAACTCATATCAATTGTCCTCAGTTTGTGCAAAGGGCTTAAGACTCGTGGATTGAGCTTCACTATTCTGTTGTGACTCAAATCTAAGTTTTCTAATTCCCGTAAATGGATAAAAACTCTATCGTCTAAGCTGAAAAGCTGATTCATTTGCAGAGATAAAACTGTTAATCTTGGCATTGTGATGAAACTGCGATCGTGTAGTTCCTTTAATCTGTTTGAATTCATATCTAGGGTCTGCAAATCAGTAAAACGTGTGAACCCATCATCAAGAATATCATCTATAAAATTCTTCACCAGCTTCAGAGTTTTCAGCTTTCTTAGGCGTCTGAGAGCCCCTAGAGGAAATCTTGTGAGTCTATTATTGATGAGAATAAGTTCTTGAAGTGTGTTCTCTAGACCTCCGAAAGCATATTCTGACAAGCTTTCGATTTGGTTGCTCTTGCAAATTTACTGTTGTTAAAGGTACTCCATAAAACGCGTAACCTTCCACTTTTTGTATCTCATTAGAATCAAAGTCTACAGAAGTCAGTATTTTTAAAGTACTGAGAGTTTTTTGTGGTACATCTTTTAGCTTACTGTTAACAATAGATAAACTGTCCAAACTGTCTTCAAGTCCCACAAGAGCATGTTCATCCAGGTTCTCAAGATTAGTGTAAGACATTAAAAGATGAGATATGGAAGTATTGAAAAACACTTTGGGTGGAAATGTTGTGATATTTTTATCCAGATGATATATCCCAAGAGATTTAATGGGAACATTGATCAAGGATAATGTTGTCCTTATTTCTGAGATACCCGTCGTGGGGCACTCCAAGAAAACACCATCTTCGAACTGGTAACATGGACACCATGGGCTTTCGTCATATTTTGGGCAATCTTCTGCATCTGGAGATAACTGAGCAAGTGACTTAATGTTTGGCACGCCATTTGCGTTTGATATCGTAAGGAGAATCACCACTGCCACTTGGAGCCAGAGCTGACCAAGGAATAGGCCGACCGAGCATTTCATATCTCATCTCTTGACTCCTGTAAGAAATAAGAGCGTATAGTCAAATATTAGTGGATTCAATAAAATTACACTGAAAACATTCAGTTGCAGATTTCTTACACATTATGATATTGCTAAATCAGTTATTTAAAAAATTCAGAAGAAAATCAACTGAAAGAACTGTTTTATAGTTATTTGTTTTAAATATATATATATATGTTTTTCATTAGGAATTATCAGTTATTAATATTGTTTAATTATAGGTAATTGCTGCTGTGTATTCATTAAACGGATTATATAAATTTAGAACAAATAATTAGCTTTTCATAAAAATAAAATATTGCGAAAAATAATATTTCTTATTGTAAAACGCAACCAAGATTAAGTGAAATGAGACAAAAACAACTAACTGTATCGCGTCTATTTTGTTTAAAGTTAGAGATCATTTGAATAAAAACCTTTTTCTTTCTCTTAAATATCCTCAATTAAAAGTTAACAAAATTTTGAAAATTAAAAAATACTAGTGATCTAAATGCATTATATACTATGAAATAACATTTATATATTATATACAATATTAAATAACTATTTATTATTAGGAGCTATTACTACTTTTTATTATTAGGAACTTTTGTTGATTTTTTATATGGTTAATAATATACTTGTAAAGGCAGTCAAAATAACTAATATGATTTAAAACCAAGAATTTTCACAGTTATTATCGAG
Source organism: Trichonephila inaurata madagascariensis (assembly GCA_019973955.1). NCBI lineage: Eukaryota > Metazoa > Arthropoda > Arachnida > Araneae > Nephilidae > Trichonephila > Trichonephila inaurata. The sequence continues at coordinate 355,886 of BMAV01011916.1, read as the reverse complement.
TGTTTACATTTTCACTAAAAAAAACTAGTAACAGTTTAAGATAAAAACTCTCGAATTAAATAAACTGCAGAGAGAAAGATATAAAAATACAAAATGTTTATTGCTCACAAACTATTAAATAATGAATAAAATATCAAACATATATTCCAAGCATTAAAAATTCAAATTAAAAGGGTGTTACATTTGAACAGAATTTAATCAACAGAGAGGATGTTAATTTCTCAAAATATATTTCGGAAGAAATTTGGGAATAGATTTGATATTCTGTAATAATTTTACGATACAAATCTTAATCTAGAACGAATACATTCCAGTAAATTATATAAAGAAGTTCATGTAACTCAGTCTTGCTCTTTATTTCAAAAAATTTTTCCTGTGTTATGAATTTTGATTAAATTATTTTTATTTTGAATAGTAAAAAATATTAAGTATAAACATTATTAAGTATTCTTATGCTCTTCTAAAAATATTAAGTATGTTTTACTAATTAGTTTTTAGTACTTTTAGGCTAAAAGTCAATATATCAAAGATAGTGATGATAATTATTTCATTGACATCTATTTGATTGTTCCTGTAAGGAAATTTCCCTTCATCCCTTTTTGTGATTAAGACCTTCAAAAAAAACCTTCAAAAGAGTTAGTAAATTATTATGTTAATATGGAATATAAAATGATTAGATGAAGAATTTGTATGAAAAATGTTGTTAAAAATATCCCAATAAATATTTTTCCATTACGTTAACAATTTCATAACTAATTTTGAATTTAGTTTGGTATCAGGTCTTCTTTTATGTTTTTTCCCCAAGACAAAAATCAAAACCGCATTCAAATTTTCCCAAAGAAACCTTTTTTTTTTTTTTGCAGATTCATATTCAATATTTTTTGAAGGAAATAATAGTCAAAAGAAAGGATTTCATTATTTTTTTAAGGAAAAAGATTCGAAAAGAGTTTGTGCCTTATTAGGTAGAAACTTGCGTGGGATGTCGTAGTTGATGTTTCTTGTTATGTTGATCTTATTAAAACTTTTCATATTGAACTTTCTTAAGAAAATTTATCAATTCTCGTACCTAAAATTTGGTATTTTCCATTTCTCTTTGATTTGTATTTATTATAATTTTATTAATGTACTCAATATTATTTTTCTGTTCAAATGACATATCATTGAATTGCATGAATTATTTTTCGCTTTCTACTCCTAGTCATTTTTTTTAAAAAATTGTTTTTCATTTAAACATAAGAAATTTGAAAAAATTCGTTAAACATTTCATATTAAATTCACAAAATTATATCCTTTTAATAGTTTATTTATTAAAATAATATCCTCATTTCTCGTCTTAATGCAATTACAAAAAAAAAAGAATAATATTTTACATGTTTGTTATTAGAATAAATTTGGAGAGTACAATTTAAATTAGTATTTAGGCTTAAATTTAAGACAGGAAAAATTTCAATAACTGTTAAGAAATAATAAGTGTTTTTAAGAGAGTAGTATAAGTTTATTTTCATTCAGAAATAAAAATTCATCGGAGGCATATTAAAAATTTGTAAATTAGTTACTACTTCTCTAATAGAAAGCACATAAAAACCCTTTGGAAAGTTTAAATTAGAATGTAATATAATTAAGATTATTTTTAATTAAATCATTACATAAACAACAATAAGTAGTTTCGACAACGTAAAAAAGAGCATTCTTATTACTAAAGTGTTGTGTGCTTAGTAATGAGAAAATCTAATTTTCCAACATCATCAAAAGACATCACATCACAGACACAGGTATCTTGAAATACTTATGAGCATTGAAATCATTGGCAAAAAGAAAAGAATACTCATCAATTTTTACAGAATCGCGCAAACATTTATTACTACTAATTAGTGCGTAAAGAAACATTAGAAAGTCACTTTGAATGTATAAATCACTAAAAGACAGAATTAAGCTCATTTTGTTTTTCTTTGCTGATATTACATAATTAACGAATTCTATTGTGTGGAACAAAAGGTAATGTTCCGGCTGAATTCTCGGGATTTATTAAAGATTTTTCCGGGAAATTAGGAGTTGGAAATTAAGAAGTTCCGAGGAGAACCGGAAACTTCAAAGGGCACAATTAATTTAAAGAAAGAGTCATTACAATCCCTTTCAGGTCAAACGCAAATGCTACCGAATCGACCACTAGCTAATTTATAGAGATTCGAGGCGAAGTGAAGTGAGTTGAAAGGATTTCTGATACTTTTCAATATAAATATTCGTTTATTAAACATGCATTTACTATAAACTATGTAAATTTCAGAAAAAAATAATAAGGTACAATACAGCCCTTACCTCCGCCCACCCAAATTAAGAATATTTCTGAAAAATTGGCAAATCAAATTAGAGTTTCTTTAAATTTTTTTAAAGAAACTCAGTTATTTTTAAGTAATGTAGTTTTCATTAAGTATGAAAGAACTACCACATAATTTTAAAAAAAAATTCCATCTTGTTTCACCTAGCTAAAAATGTTTTTGACGTGCACTATTTCAATAACATTCAAGTCTTATTTAAAAAACCCATTTTATAATGTTTCTTGTTTATATAAAATATTACTTTTAACTATCAATTTTAAGTCCCATTTATAGGCAAATAATGATGAAATACGTACCTTTGTATAAGTAGATTTTTACAAAAAAATTGCAGTAACATTTTTAATAAATTGTAGTAAAGCATTTTATACAAACACTTGAGAAATTTGATAAAATTAAGCTCACAAACGCACAAATATTACCTTGATATTATTAAATTTATCTTCCCAAATATGAATAAAATAATTATATTATCCCTTTCAAATTTTAATTATTTATGTCTGAAAAACATATTCTTGGGACAAATTTCATAATTAATCTATTTCCATTTTTTTAAAATTTCGTGTCAAACCTATTCGCAAGAATTTTGTAGCATTTAACGTATTTTATATCGCTTTTAATTCATACTACATGCAATAAAAAATAAGTTAAGAATTCAATATACATCTAACTCTCATTTTACAAGTTTAAAAGTAACTAATTATTTTCTGCAGAAAAAGAAAATTAAAATTTTCAAAATAGATTGAAACTTAAAATATACTTATTTTTATGTGAATCTAGAATAACCGTAACAAAAATCATAAAAATGTCAACAAATAATATAATAATAACAATGCTTTTCTAAAAATTTCCAGAAAATTCTTATGTAGAATATTTTGCAAATTTAAGGGCTTATTTATGATTAAATAAGAATTCTGCTAATTTGATATCGAGTTCTTTTTTTTTTATTTTAAAATTACAGAAATAAAAATATATTTAACTTGTCCTGTTTGGGCAAATGTTAATCATCTAAAAAATGTGTAAATCAAGCATAAATGTTTGGTATTCGCTTACATAATACTTATAAATATTCTAAGTCATTTTGAACATTGTGAACTAAAGAAAATTATTCTTACCTATTTTTTTCGACTAATTATTACACAATAGTACAGAATAATGGCAACCAAATCAAAAAAGAAATTCGAAAAATACTAATAAAACCCATTCCTTCGCTCTTTAAAATTTATCATTTTTCTGCTATTCTCTTACAGTTAACAGCAAATCCTGAACATTGTTTGTCATTCGTTCCTTTAGTCATGCAAAACTATTTTCATAAATTAGCTTTGTTAAACTTAGACACTCCATTTCCTAATTCATTAAATCGATTAACATTCATTTATGCAGCAAGAAACACTTCAATTAATGAGCGTTTATGCAAATTTAAAAACAATTCTTTTTGGAACTTTCAACGAAAGGAATGCATAATTTATCAAAATGATACACTCTCGGCAAAATCGATAAGGCGAAAGAATGGTTTGTGTAATATTCTTAAAGAATTCAATATTATGCATGGAAATTTACTGTTTTTGAAATGAATTTTTCATCTTGTAATTGAAATAAAAGAATTGTTTCATAAAATAATTTGATAAATCAGGGAGCATAAAGGAAATATAAAATTTAAATTGACTGAAAAACACAAAAACCAAGAGGATATTTAAAAACTTTATCTATTTTTATTAATCTTCATTTATTTGAGATTATTATTGTAGTCTGTATTTTGATTAAGCATTTCAATTTCAATAAAACTTCTACTATATTCCTTCAATGTGTCTTAAACTTTTATTCAAGAAGATTTGTTTTAAGGTATACGACTACGTTCGGAACCATGATTTTTCAAAAGCGTATTAATGGATAATATTTGATATTTAGTGTCACTTAGATTAGAAAATGTATATAAAATTGTTTTAAGAAAAGTATTACAGTAAAAAATTATTTAAGTAAAATATTTTGACAAAAAATGAAATTAGAATGACCCATTTTCAAAATATTCTCTTTTTATGAAAAACGCTTCTATTATAATAATATTTTGCCTGTATATAGCTCAGACCTCTGTACAGAGGCCCAACTAGAATTTTTAAAATATATAACTTAGAAGTGGGTTTATCCATGTTTTACGACAACAGAGGGGAGAAATTTTAAGAAATAAACGCTGATAATTATTTCAAATGGTGGTAACTCTGAAAATAATGTGAATTTTTCAAAAATCATATTTGAGCGTCAGTACAGAGGTCTGAGCTATATACAGGCAAAATATTATTATAGTAGAAGTATTTTTCACAAAAGGAGAACATTTTGAAAAAAAGTTATTCTAAGTTAATTTTTAGCGGAAATATTGTATTTAAATATTTTTTTGTCAAAATGTCCTTAAAATAATTTTATACATGTATTCTAATCTATGACACTAAATATCATGAAAATTATCCATTTATGTGCCTTTTTAAAATCACTGTTCCGAACGTAGTCGGATACCTTAACTATCCATATCTTTCTATCGTGTTAGACAATTTTTATAAATTTATTACATTGTTTTGCATGAATTCTAACCATCTCTTAAATTTAAAGAATGATAAGTGATAAATATATTTAATAACTCCAAAAACTTATAGTATTTATTCTTTTTACTATATTTTTTATAAATACATTTACTTTTCAATAATATTCTATCACTTATTTTTATCCTATTAAATTTTGCTTTATTTAATTATTTTTTATTGAGAATATCTATTGAATCACTCCTCTTTTTTAAATCTTGATCAAAAGTAGGTATTGACACTCTGAAGTTATTATTTAAAAAGTGGAACAAAATAACATATATAAGTTTAATTTATTTTAATATTTAAGAACATGTGATTTTCCAATATTTTAAATGTCAGGCTGTAACTGTAATTTAAATTAATATTATGCCATCTTATGATTTTATGATAATCTACATCAGGGGTCAGCAACCTTGCGCCAAATCAATCTACCAATATGATCTAGGGTGCCATGTAGTAGGAAATAGTTGAAACAATTCCGTTCCTCCTATAATGTATGTGGAATTGGCAAGTAGTGATCAAGAATATAGATTTATATGTTATCTTATATATTAATTTGGCATCATTTAAAGATATTTATTACAACATAAAAATGAACAATATAATGTGTAACTATTTCTTCAATGCATAAATGACAAATTAACAATTGTACATAGATTATGTATCTTTTAACCAGATTTATTTTAAAATAAGAAATAAATGACATAAAATAAAAACATGTCTTCAAAATCGTTACATAAAAAAATAAATATTTTAATGCGAATCTCCCCTGCCGCACTCTACTTCATATCCCAATATCTGTGGTATAATTTGACTTTCAATTTGAAAGGATTCTGAACTTCCAGTTATTAAACGACTTCTTTGAGGACTCAAAATGTTTCTTATAAGAGAGAAAAGATTAGTTTTTATAGATATGTAGAGCCGAAGTAGAGTACATGCAATTTTCTTCAAGCATTCAAATCTCTCCAACGATGACATCCAATAATTTTATATAGCTGTCAATTAATCGTTAGTTATCTTTCATATTTTTTCGTAATGCGATATTTTTTTGCTTTCCATAATTCTGAAAATGATAGTTCAAAAATTTCATTCTAAACTTATAAACTTCCAACTACTCAAAAAATAACATAAATGTAGAGTAGTGCAGAATATCATTGAGAATTGCATCAAGTACCAAATGTGGCACGCTTGCCAATAAAATCCAATTAAGACTTTTAATAATCTTAAAGAAATATTTTTATAAGGGAGAAAAATGCATACAACATATTTTTGTCAATATTTTATATTTTAATTTTAAATATAATTTATTTATTTTATAATTTAATTTATTATTAAAATATATTTCTTTCAATAAGCCGGCTGGGTGACGTGGTTGGTTTGTCGCTGGGCTTCTGCACCCAAGGTTGCGGGTTCAACCCCGGCCAAGTCGGTGTATTTTCATGATGCAGAAAATCGACAGTGGCCTGTCGTATGCTTATACGGCATGTAAAAGATCCCTAGAGTGTCTGTTTAGCTTGGATGCTCTTGGCAAAATTAAAATCCTAGTATAGGTTCGCAACGTCAGAGTTCAGATGCCTCCCCTAGGGAGGAAACTGGGCGTCAAAATTACCTGCGGCGATTGGTATCCACCTACATGGTGCCGCACTAAAAAGATATACCAGCTTCCGGGGAATGTACTAGGTCTGCAATGGTTAATAACCAATCCGCAGCCCATTAGAAATATTTTTATGAATAATAAGTACACTTTATAAAATAATTGTACAAAGTATACTAATAAAAATTAACTGTACTTCTCTTATTAAGACTGCTTGACGGTAGATTTAGTTATGGTGTCTTTAGAGAAGTTAATACAAAGTATACGGATACACAGTTAAGTATCTTAGTACTTCAACAATTCGATATAAGAATTACTTAATGTGATAAACACTAAAACGACTGAAACTTAGTATATACCTATATTGCCCAAAAGCAGTCAAAGTGACTGCTTTGTGAAAAAATTATTAATGTGTAAAAAATTGTTTAAAATTAACTTTTAATATTTTTTTTAATATTATTTACAGTCAAAAACACGTTATTAGTAAATATTAACAATAAAAAAAATTTTACTTCACTTGGAAAAAAAATATATTCCAAATATAAGAAATTGTGCATTATGTATGTACTTGTTTTTCTAAATGGAATTAAAAAGTAGTCAAAATGACTTCCTTGGGCAATCTAGTGTTAAGAATCATTTATAATAAATATAACAAATGTCTGAAAGTGTTTTAGAGTAAAAAAAGTAAAATAAAATATTGGAAGTGATTTAATTGTTTTCTCGCAACTATGCAATATTTTTTTATTCGGTTTTTCTCTTGTGTATTCTTCAATTATTTATACTCGAATAAAATATTAAAAAAAAAAAATCTTTACATCGAAAAGTAAACATCATTTGCGGTTTTGCTTAAAGTTACAATTAGTTATGCCACTTTTAAGGTAACCCTTGCATAACTGATTGTGGAGGGGAAAAACTAATTGCCAGTACTCAATCTGTTTTATAAAAATTGAATTACTAACTTGAAAAAACATATTAAACAATATATATATATATATATATATATATATATATATATATGTATGTATGTATATACATATAAAAAATCACATATTTGATATATATATAAGGTTGAACACTTTCTAAATTTGAAATAAATCTAAAGAGGCACTTTAGAAGTTAGGCTACTGCTATTCAATAGCACCATAAACTACATAGCTCTGCTTCGGAGGAATGTTCCGCTAGCGTGCAATCCAAGAGGCGTTGATGTGAGCAACACAACATCTGGCAACACACTGATGTCTTGCTGTGATTGGTCGTGCTAATCTTTAAGCTGAAGAGGAGCTTAGTTGCGTGAGGCTTGCTTGTCAACACACTGAGTAATGGCGTCTATAGACTAGTTCAGCCGTGTTCTGCAATGAATTTGACTTGTTCCAGCCAAGTATTTGAAGAGAATTTAAATTGATGGTGATGCATGGACAAAATCTTGCGGGACATGCTTACATTTAAATGTGTATTTGTGAAACAAATACCTGTATTTTATACCATTTATAACTGGGAGATTACGTGTTTGTTAAATGTTTCTATGGGTATTTATCCTGTATGAGACTTAAATATAAGATAAAGAAGTATTGAATCTAGTCGAAATTAATACAAAGGAAAGAGAATGAATTCGTTTCAAATATGATTTTGAGTTTAAGCACCCTGAAAATTAAAATTCAAGGATCAGTATTTATAAGCACATTAAAGCTTTTGACTAGAATCTCTTATTACACAATTGTTTTTATTTCTAGTAAACTTTTCAGTATTAATTATGAAAGCTGAATCTCTTTGAGAGATTACGAATGAGAAAATAAGTTTAATCTGTTTTCTGATGAGCGATGGCATAAATGAAAGTAATAATGAACCCTTATTAAGATTATTGAAAAGTCCCTTGTAAATAGTTATTTATATATATAATTGTATATCATTAATCTATAAGCTTTTAAAATCTTATAAATTAAAATTGCTCGATCGAGAAAGATTTATTTGAAAGCATTTTGTACAATTGTATTTTAAACTTAGATATACATTTCTTTCTAAATTTTGTTTGGGGTGCTTTGTAAATATCTCATAAATCTCACTTAAGAATAATTCAATTAAAATAAATGTAAAGACAAATAGTTGTGTTTCTCGTTGCAAACAAAGGTGTTTGCATCTGTAAATTCATCAATTATTCTGAATTTTAAAGTTTGATATGCCCTTATAGATATTATTTATTTTATACACTATAAAATGAATAAATTATATTAATTGTAGTTTTATTCAAACAGTCTTCATTTTATAAAAACAATATAATCTTTCACTACTCGTTACTGAAAATACAAATTATACCTAAATCAATTAAATGAAATAACTCTGTTTTTATACACTCTATGGATGTTCACTTAATACTACTGATAGACAATTGAGCAATATATTATTCCGAGAGCCCATTTAGAAAAATCGAAATTCTTTATACTTTCAGCTTTTTTTAAATACTGAAAAACGATTAAATTACACAAATTTAAAACAGTATTATCCTCATTTTCCGTCAGTTGGAATCTCGCATGAAGGTGTCTCAGTTTATTTTATTAAGAAATGCTATAATTCTTGCGATTTATACTTTTTATTAATAAAAAATAACTAATTAAAAATTAAATTTATGAATAAAGTAAATAGTTCACATAAAAATAAATCCCATGACCCATTGGATATTAATAATTTGAGATTATAAACATTAAATCAAATAATTTTCATTGCTTTAGGTTTAAAACTCACTCTTCATTTTGCACAAGACAGTAAATATTACTGATTCAACATATTCGACAATATTGATTATTCTTGATGCCTCGAGTTTTCATTTCGACGTTACGTTTGTAGGTAATTGCTAGTATTCATTTAAAAGTGTTTTTTAAACTAGATTTATTTTATACTAGCATAACGCGCGATTTAAAATAAATACTATGGACCAACTTCGGCAAACAAATAGACACAGAGAAAAAAACAAATAAAGAAAAATAATCAATCATTTAAAGAAAATAAGCAATATACTTTATTTGACAAAGACTAAATAAAACATAAGTAAACATTTTTAGCTAAAAACTACCAGCGAAAATAATCAACTTTATTTTAACCATTTAATAAAGAATGTAGGTAAAACACACTAATATAATACGTAAAAATGTATGTGGTAAAAAAAGTAATAACTGTTTAAAAACATTCGTATGCTTTTATGAAACACGCTATATAAACTTCATTATTAAAATTTAATATATATATTATAAATATACTTACTTCATTTAATTAATTACATTGAACTAAAGATACGGTTTTTATTAATATAACTCAGTAATTATTAATATTAATTCATTTTTTTTATGGTAACTATGTTACAATATGTACAGAAATTCACAGTTGAGTTTTTTTTTTGTATTAAGGGATGGAGATATGTGTGCGTGATGAGTATAAGATCATTCTGATACTTTTTATGTAATTATATTAATTCTTTTCTGAGAAAACAGTATATTTTTTTTTCAATTATATGTTCTAATATTTGTTCGAATGTAACTACGTTTATTTAATCGTAAAATTGTTAAAAAAATTATCAAAGGATTTTTTTCTCTGTGGAAACATTCTGAAAATATTTCTTCTTTAGCGCAAATATTTTTCCAATAATTCTAAGAAATAAGTTGACCATAGACATTAAAAGAAATCCTAAAAAAATGCTACAAACAAAAGAAGTAAAGGTGATACGTGTTAGAAATTTTTTTACCACAAATAAAAACGATGAATTTATTTTTCCACTAGTATATAATTATATAATCATACTTTGAAATGTAGCTAAGCGCCATTTTTCATTTATCCTCAGTTTTTCAATTTACTTAGTTAAGAAGTAGAAAAATCCTACGATATCGGTAGCAATCTCTCTTTCTATTATTTTTCAGCCACAAATTACCTAAATTTTTTTCCCGATAAGATTTCTTTATATCTGTTTATCTGTACCATTAGAAAATGTAAAATTTATCACAATTATCTGTTTTTTAATATCATTATTTAAGATATTTATTAAACTGAAATGACATTTGTAAAATATGTAACACATAAAGATTTTGATTTACTTTATCAGATTTTTGTAACTATTACATTTTAAGCAAAGGTAGTTTTAAAAAAGTGAAATAAAGGAAGTAAAAATTTGTATTTAGAAGGTAGTAAAACATTTAACAGATGAGGGAGAGAGAAAATCCTTGTTAAAATATTCAGTAATATGTATGTGATCACTAAGAGACTACACTTGCCTTATTGTAAACTTTATTCATTTATTTGCAATATTTGTCAGAAAAAAATGAAAGAATTGAATTTGAAGTTTTTAAGATAATAGAAAGCTCTCTTAATAATAGAAAACTAACATCTCTTAATAATAGAAAAAAATTTCTCAGAAAAATTAGCTGCAGTATTAAAATTTTTTAGTTTTACTTAAAGCTTAAATAATACAAAGTATGAAATATTTTGCGGTTAATAAGACTTAAAAATCCAATTAAATTAATACATTTCTTTCCAAATTAATTACTGAAAGATTTTATAAGCAGAATTAAAATTAGAATAATTTTAACAAACTTCTAATATTGATTACTATTTATAATGGATGCCTAATAAAAATTAGATAAACTTTCCATATCTCATTTAATTCGATATAACATTTTGAAAAATGCTTTTTCGAACTAAATAGCCATAAAACAACTGTCGCGACAAACATTTTATACTATTAATACTGATGAAATTTTAAAAATCACTTCTTGAATAATTGTCATGGATTTATTCGAAATAAGAATGTTAAAATAAGGATGTGTTAAAAATGGAATTTAAAGATTTTTTTTATTCCTTTTCTTTGCAAGGTTTATTTCGGTTATGAAATAAGCTAATTTTTTCAGAGTTTTGTCTTTTTGCTTTTTATACCGGCTGGATTTGTTCGGTTCACCACATCCTATTTTATTCATTTGGGTAAAATTTGAATAAAGAAAAAGAAAATACATGAAACTCATTTTATTTCTATAAATGATGTCTTGCTCTCCAGAATTAGAAATAAAACTCAATCGGTACGATTAATTTAAGTTAATGATTTCGATATAATTTTTAAAAGAGCGAAAACTAAATTTTTTGTTCCTATTTGAACATCAATTACACTGTTTTTTTTTTTTTGCTTTACTTAGAACATATTTTGAAGAATGTAAGACGGGAATTAGAATAATAGTTTTTATAATGAGAAACATAAAGAAGTTTTCTCATATTTTCCTTTTAATTAAGCAAATACAATACTTCGACGAAAGAATAACTAGTCCAGTCATAACAAAAATTCGAATAGAATATTATGTTTTATTAAGGCTGGAATTAATAAGTCAAATATAAAATATTTAAACGTTTGTAAATATTTTACTTTTATATAATGAAACTCCTCCAAAAAAGGACATTCATGTTAAAAATAAATGTTGATAAATTTTTAAAAATAACTTTTTTATTCTTCAATTACCTTACAAATTCAGTAAAATAAATGAATTATTATTATTATTATTATTATTTGTAATTCTTAGTAAAAATAAATTTTCTTTTATTACTACGAATAACACTTTTGCAGACGCTAAAATCGATTTTTCTTGGAATTTTCAAAACTATTTTTATTTATATGGCTCCTTAAAGACTCTTTTTAAGAAAGATAAACATTGAAAATCGGAATAAAAAATATATCTATTTTCAAAGAAAAGGAAATTATCATCTAAGGATGAACAGTTAATTTTCTCAGGTTACAGAATTAAATGGCTTTAGAAGTTATACTTTAAAAAGTTCATTTATATAAAAACCAATTGTATTTTATTTTTACGATAGGGAACATAACATTATGTTTTTATAAGGTAGGCAATAAGAACTACAAAGTTAATTTTTCTGCACTTTGTAACTAGGGAATATTATGTTAATACTAAAAATGTCTGAGTTTCAGCATTTATTTTTTTGAATATCTTTTCTAATAATTCCAGAGAAATAGTTCATTTTTCTTTTTATATAACAAAGTGTAAGTGTATGTTCTATTTAGAATCAAAATTCCCATTTATTTACGCTTTCAAAATGAATTTTTCCAAGATTAATTTCAAGTAAAACAGGAATTAAAGAAGGGAATGCACAGAAAAAGTTATAACCCTGAATATTCTGCTATTCTGTTGTAACTAATGCAGTGCTTCTCAAACTTTCTATACTTGCGACCCAATTTTCAATCCTAATTTTCATCGTCCCCACCTCTCCATAGAATAGCAATGGAATTAATTCAATAATAATATGCCTTGACATAAATCTACAATACGACTTTAATTATAAACCGTACAAATTATCAAGATAAGTATTAATATTTGTATAAAATTTTATGACATGCCCATAGGTTCACTGGTAATTATTTAACTTGTTCTTAACTTAGTACAGTTAAATTAAATATGAAAAACACATTGTGCAGTACTGATACATTTATAAGTGTATTATATCAGTGTAAATATATATTTTATTTATTTTTAATTATGTCAGAATGTATTTTATTCTGGTTCCTTTCAGTAAATTAATAATACTTTTTTAAATAATCTTCTGTTTTTGACTCTTTGATATACTCACGACCCCCTTGTATGGTTATCACGGCACCCTAGGGGGGCGCACCTAAAGTTTGAGAAACACTGACGTAATACTTAAATTTAGATCCCACTTTTATTTCCTAAACTTAATTTATAATAATTATGATGCAAAGCCCCTGCGTATAACACATTTTTATTAAAAAGAAATATATATTAAACTGTTTGACATATTAACACTAGATTGCTCAAAGGAAAACATTTTGACTGCTTTTCAATTTCAATTAGAAAATAATTGCATATAGATATAATGAATAACATCTTAGAACTTTTTAGAATATATTTTTTTTCCAAGTGAAGAAATTTTTTTCATTGTTAATATTTACTAATAACATGTTATTTGACTGTAAATAATATAAAAAAATATTAAAAATTAATTTAAATAAATTTCTTTGCACATTAATTATTCTTTCACAATGCAGTCATTTTGACTGCTTTTAGGCAATATAAGTATATACTAAGTTTCAGTCTTTCTAGTGTTAAAGCAATCTGCACATTTATGGATTAATAAACAATGCCTAGTAAAAGCATATATTTTTAGGGAAGGAATAAAAATATGTAACATTAAGATTTCTCTCCTTTCATTTCTGAGTAAATCAATACTAGTTATTTTCAAATTTTTTCCCAATATTTTCAAAGAATTTCATCTTTTAACCGCTTGGATCCAGTCTGAGAAATATCCCAACTGAAATCCAAATACCTACGAACTTACTTAACTCCGGTTTTGACAGGAACATCTTCACTTAAACGCGAATTTGTCCAAGAAACTTGTCGCTAATATCTGTCGCATAACCATCCCGCCCAGAAATTAGACCTGCCTAGGGGAAAGGAACAATTTAAGCTGTCAGAAATGCACAAATACCAGCCGGAAGGAAGCGCCAAGCGAGAAAGGGTCCAGAGCGTGTTCTCCTATATGTCATGACCATTGCAATAAACCTAGAGCAGAGGCATATCTTTCCTACCAGGAACGATGTCTTGCACCTCTTATCATTTCCCTTTGCGATATGAAGCTTCAATAGAACTTGTCATCGCTTCGGGAGCGTTGATAAAGGCTTTTACCATTTCTCTGACCACCGATGGAGGGGCCATTTGTTAGGGCTACCGGCCAGCAGATGTCAATTGTTCCCTCCATTCCATGGCTATCGCAGCGATAGATTTCGAATAAAGATATGAGAGATATATTTAGAAATATTGCAATTAAGGATTCTCGGCCTCAGGGCGAATATGTCACTCTTCCAGAGATAGTGTGGAGACAAAGCAGCATATTCAATGTGTGTGTGACCCACATAAAGAGATAACTTTCTTTAGGAAGGACTGATGTTTTTGATCGCGGTATTGCCCTGCAACAAGTGGAATATATATGTACAAATAGTTACTATACTGATAATTGTCTTCGAATCTATAAGGAGAAAATTGGTATATTTGTATCAAACATACAGGGATTTTTTTTTACCCAATAAAAAATTTTTTTTACGATTTATTTGCTATTAAACTTTTACAAGCAATGTAGTATACTCATTTTTTTATTTAAAATGTAAAAAAGTAATAATTTAAAAAATAAAAAAAATGATAATAAAAATTTAGAAATTTAAAAAATTACTTAATTTTATTAATAGTTACCTATATAAGGAAATTCTTATTTTTACATTAATAGTTTGGGGTTATTAAAGAAACTACAGTTAAGGGTACCAGGGCATGCTCGAAAATATAAAATGTCAAAAATAAGACTCTTTGTTAATGGGACACATCTTTAAACATTTCCAATAAAGCTTAGATTTTTTTGGTGATCTTTATAAAGACATTTTAATCATTCTATAGAAATACAGAAATATTTTTTTTGGTTAAAAACCCCATTTTCCTTTTAATTTAAGATGGTCGTAAGTTTTGCTCTCACAGTACATGCTTATGTTTAGGTACCATTTTTTAAAAAAGTATCTCTTAAATATGCAATGTATTTTTTTTTTTTTGCATATATATATGAAATAATACACAAAATATAGTGAACCTATTTTTTTAGTAAAATATTAAGGTGGTTCCATTAAAAAAAATTATAGAACTTCGTAATTTCGAAATGTTTCATTTTTTCCCCTTTTTTATTCATAAAACTATTTTTTTTAAAAACTATGTATTACTTAGACCAGTGTTTCTCAAACTGTGGAGCGCGTCCTCTTAGGGGGCGTGATAATCCTAAGAGGGCGGCGCGAGCATATCGGAAAGTCGAAAATAAAAGATTATTTAAAAAAAATATTAATTTAAAAAAAGGAAATAAAAGAAAATACATTTTGACATAGTAAATAAAATACATATTTACACTGCTATAATATAATTATATATGTACTGCAGAATATATTTCATCATTAATTCATGAATACTAAGTTAATAGGCTAAGTTAATATAAGCTAATTTGCCCTATCGCGCGCGCGTTTGCCATATACAAAATTATATTCAAAATTTAATACTTATCTTGATAATTTGTACGATTTATAATTAAAGTCGTATTGTAGCTTTCGCGTCAAAGTACATTATTATCGAATTCAATACATCGTTATTGTATGGTTGGGGGGAGGGTGATCAAAATTATGATTGAAAATTGGGTCGCAAACATTGAAAGTTTGAGAAGCCCTGACTTAGACTAAAAAACTTGGTTCACTATATGCATAGACATCCTATATAGAAGTATAAAAAATCTGGAACCTTATAGTGCAATAGATTTTTTAAAAGTGTACCTAAAAGCAAAAAATTATACTTTGGGGAAAGTGAAAAAAGTAAGCATTCGAAAACGTTTGCTTACGTTTTTGTGAATTACTTTTTTCATGTTTTAAGATTATTTTATCAACGAACATATAATTGTTATACATTTTTAGATTCAGAAAAATATGCATTATTTTTTAATGCTAAAATTGAATTTTTGTAATGTGTATAATGTCCTAGTTCCCTTAATATTTTTTATCTACTTTTAATTATCTACATATTCTATTCATAGATGGCGTAAAAGTAGTTCTTAAGAATGATGTATTCCAATAATTTAACCTTATTTGTAATTTTATTTTGTAACCTTAGTAATGTAAAAAGGACATATATATATTCCTATTTGTCCTTTTTACAGAAAATTCCTTTTTTCCTTTTTAGAGTTTTAATATTTTAATGTTATAATATCTTTCAGAATGCGATGGCGAATAGTTTAATTTTTCAAGTTTAATGGGTTAATTTTAATTTTTTAATTTTAAATTTTTAAATTTTTGAGAATAGGATATTTTTCGATTAACTTACCAAGTTGCAATAGGGGGAAAGTTGGCACCATCAAACTAGTTTAACCCCACATATCGGTCCTAAGTCCGAGATTGCACTTGGATATTTTATAATTTTTTATTCTATAATTTTTTTAAATTTTTTAATTTTGTTTGAAAACGTTGGAATTTTATCTTCTATATTCGCCATTGATATTTTGAAATGGGATTTAATGTTATAAGATTCATATAATTTCGGTTTTTTAATTGATTATTGGGTTGTAATTAAATTATTTATATTTAAATATATATATATATATATATATATATATTCTTAGTGTTACTTCTATAATTTTAATATATAATTTTATCTTCTTAGTTTACAATTATTTTAGCAAAAATAATTTTATACTTATCGCATCGCTATGCTAGAATTTGGCCAATAGCTTTGAATAGCTTGATAGCCTTGAATCTATGTTTGGATCATGAATATGGCAATAAATTGTTTATGATTCTCTGATTAATTCATCTATACTGATTTGTTCGAAGCATTTTTGAATGCCTCTTTAGGTAAGTTACCTTTTTTTCAAATAGATTTAGATCATCTATCCATATTATTTTCAATAGGATTTCACTCAGTATTATAAACAGAAAGGAGGAGGGTTGACTAGCCACAAAACTGGTTAAACAGTTTTCTCCATAAAATTAAAAGATGTTGTCAGTCAGCATTGGTTAGAATACTGCAGCATCTATATTATTAAATTCCGAAATTTTTTTAATTTTTTTATCTTTAATGTTCAAATAATTTCTGTCACTGTAGTAGAGATTATTACAAACTATATATAGTCATAATAATTACATATAATGCATTATTTAATATAAATTTTATTCAGTTTATTTCTTTGAGTTTAAAACATTTATAATTCTGTATCTGAACTTTTTTTATTACTAGACTGATAGATGACAACTTATTTATATACCAGTATCACGTTTTATATTTTATTTATATGAAAGCATACTCCAAATGCTATGACATTTTCCACTTCAAATAATTCTTTCAATAAATCGGGAAAATTCGCATATCAATGAAAATAAACGATGCAAAGTATTCACTGGATGTAAATGTAAGGGATTTTTATTTTTTTAAGTTATAATTTTTAAAAAAATATTAAAAAAAAAAAACAACTTGCAAGTAAACTTGATTTTTCGATTATCAAAACCGAGGAGCTGTGCATTATTTCCTGAAACTTATTCATGCATATGAGGATCGAAAAATGAATATGATGTATAATTTAAGTGAACTACTTTTCTTACGGAGAAGTAAGAAAGCTAGAAGGAATAAAGAGGTGAATTTTAAATGATTTCCAAAAGGAAAAGACGGAATTTCATAAACTACATTTAAAAATGATAATACGGTAGACTCAATTATATTAGCATCACTTTTCAGTTTTTTAGGTATTTCAAATAAAAATAACAGTTAAATAAGTTATATCATTTTACTAATATTATTTATTTTCTGAATGAATTCATTTGACTCTCTCAGCTTGACTCAAAGTTAGAATAATAGTTAAATAATTTTATATTCTGAAGTTAGCTCAAAAATTAATGTTCAAAAGAACCTCTACAATAGTATTCGCCGTATTATTCCATCATATGGGATAAACAAAAATTATTTTTCATTATTGGAATCCCATTCCTTCTTTAATTTCAAAGAGCACACATTTTTAATTAAGTTAAAGATGTAGAATGGGTGCGCAAAGAATGCTTTTAAATTGCTTTTCTTGAATTCTTTACCTGGCAAGTTATTTTGATGATTTAGGTACACTAATCGTCAACATTCTTTTGTTGCAAAAATCAAATATTTAGTACAAAATAAAATGTATTTAGCTGTTAAAAACTGATATTTTGAATTACATGCTTAAATTTTTTTAAGGTTTTTTTGCGACTGCCTATTTACTTAAGATGGCTTGCACACACCGTGGAAGTGGATCCTTTTTTAAAAAATAAAATTAAATAAAAATCAATACCTATTAGTAACTCAGTAATTCAGTTTAGATGGTATAACTGGAAACACTTTTCTAAGCACAAACGGAATCCGTAATCATTACACCAGAATCATGTTTCCTTTATCTTTTTTTCCATTTTCATCCGTTTTTGAACAACAAACTTTGTACTGTTTTGCAGGCTCACTCTTAGTAGGAAACGGAGGAATGTGGATATAAAATAATATATTCAAAAAGGCAGGCAGGTTTTTTTAGTGGTCTGCCATGATTCTTATGTCCGGAAGATGCATCATCATACTAATGTAAAAGGTCTTCTATAACTTGAATTCAAAAAATGCAATACCTTTCCCAACAATATATTTATAGAGCAAAAAAAAGAATCTTACAGCACCTCATCTAGTAAATGTAAAAATATATTTTTATAATATTTTTCTGGCGTTTTTGGATTGTCGGATGAAAGGATATTTCATGATCACCATATTTAGTTAGATTGTAATATAAAAAAATCATTGTCTTGAATATATATATATCTTCATTTTTTATTTTTGAGGTTGATCATGGAGGTATTATGAATACTACTCGTCAAAAATTGTCAATTGAATTGAGCCCAAATGAATTTTTCCCGATATAGATTTGGATTTGACAAAGAGATGAATTCGAAATAAACTTCATCTGATATAACAATAAGATGCACCTTAAAAGAAATTACCCCGTATAATACTCGGGCATGGTTTTAGAGCACAAATGCCGTGCCCGAGATGATAATAGGCATGATAGTTAAAAGGTTAAGAGGACTTGGTAACCCTAAAATGACCGAACAATTGCATTTTTTTTCTTCATTTTAATTTAATCTTATTCTTTGCATTGTTATCTTTCGATTCATATATCACTTGTGAATGTGTGGAAAGTTAGAAGTCAGATAAAACTTCATTTGAAAAATGTAAATTCAACAAATTAAGCAATTCGACCACGCCCCCTTTTTAGAAAAAAAAAGCTAAAATTTGATAAAAAAATCACTTTTAAAAATATAGAAATAATAACTATAAAAAAGAATGTGTAATATACAAACAGTATATTACCGAGGCATTAAAATAATGTAATTTATTTTTTTCTTTATGAAGTGTGTTCTTGTAAAATTTTTCAATTAAGGCCTTTTATATTAATAATTTCATAATTTCAGTTCTTATTACTCATATGCTTTTTATACAAATGTAATACTTTGATATTATGCGAAGCAAAAAAACTAAAATTTCTGTCATGACAGAAAAAAAAAACTTCTCTTTTCTTGAATTTTTTTGTGCAGTTTACACTCTCTAAAATTTGATCATTTATAAAAAATGTATGGGTTGAAGAAATCCGAAATTTCAATTATTTTAAAGAAAAATATAAAACTAATGTTTTGAATATAACTAATAATTATTTTTTCAAAATTAAAAAATTTAAAAAGTATTTTTTTAATTTTGGGTTTTTTTGATACGTTAGTGCTTTTCCGAAATGTTGTTTATTCCACAATTTTTCCCAATCACTTCCTTTTTTTTTCCCGTGAGTTGTAAAAAGCATTTAACAAAATTGGGGATCCATTTTGCTGTAAACTGAATACTTTTTGGTTTTAAAAAAAATTAAAATTAGGGAGATATTGGCTTTTTCCCCAAATTTTTTAGCATACATTTTAAAAACTTTTAAAATTTTTTTTTCTCAAAAAAATGCTTTAAAAAGTTATTTAAAATCGATTCCAAATTTTTTTAAAAAATATTCTTAAGGATATTGAAAAAAAAAAAAAATTCAAAATCAAAATTAAAAATTACAAAAAAGAAAAATTTTTAAAAATTTTTTCCAAATTTTCTTAAAAAAATTTTAAATTTTTTTAAAACTGTGCGAATAATATGTAAAAATTTTCCCTCTTTTTTTTTTTTCTTGAATAGAAACAGTATATGAAAGTAAAAAATAAAATTTTTTAAAAAATAAAAAATTTAAAAAAGAAAATTGTTTCGGGTACCCAAGTCCTTTTTAATATGGATTAAAATTCAATACAAAAATGCATTCATATGTTTTATTTATTCATCATATGGGATTAATTAAGATTATTCTTTATTATTCGATTCACATACCTTCTCTAGCTTTTAAGTTTGTGTATTTTCAGTTAATATTAAAGCGGAGAAAATCAAGAAATTTAAGCATACAAGACAATTAAGTCCCTACCTAAAAGAAAGGACTAAGAAAAGAGAATTGCCATGTTATTTTCAAAAAATGAATAAAAAGTACAGATTTTTTTAAGTTTTTTTTACAGGAATTTTTTTTGTAATTTTTTCTAAAATTAAACAATAATTTTAAAAGATAATTTTAAGGTTCTTTTTCCCCAAAATTTTTCCCTTGTTTCTTTCACTGCCTTTAATTAATTTTTTTCCGGGTCTATTTGTTTATTCAACGGATTACTATTCCGTTCACTTTAGTCATTCTTTGAAAAATGAACTCTTTTTTCACAATGCAATTCGCGAACCGATGTGAGCACAGGGTAAGCATCGTAATTGTCATGTGTAGCGAACTTTCTCAGCAATTACAAGAGCAAAGACATTCATTTTATGTTGTGGAGAGCTATTTAAATCCTAGCTTTACTATCTTACTGATTTCTGCCGGCTCATGAGTTTCGGAGTCATTTTGTTGCTGTGAAGAGTCTTTTAATCACACTCAGTTCTCCCCAAGTTTTCCGAGCGAGTGAGGTAAAGAAATTTGTCTTTGAGCTTAATTTGGGTTTAACAACATATGTTCACCACTCTTTGCATATTCATTGCAAAGTAATTACACTTAACTTTCTATTAAATTAGAAACAAAGCAAGACTTGTTAAAGTAATTCAGTAAGGGAGTTCGTTTTCCGAGGTTGTGCTTTAAACTCAACCTGGGAAAGTGCAGCGTTATCTTCTCACTTCAGTTGAATTGAAAAGGATTCATTTCAAAGTTCAACGTTTGAATATTAATACGTGAATAAAGAATTCACTATATTAAGAATTCATGAAAGTGAAAAAATATATGTATATCAGTTTAACTCTTAAATGTAAGCTTTCATTTAACAATTGTATGCAGCTTTCAAAAATAGAAAGAGGCTTTTATTTACGTATAAAATTTTAAGTAATTTAGTTCAATATTTATATCTTTACATGTTGCATTGTAAGTAAAGAGCAAAGAGTGAAATATTACAATCTTGTAGCAGGTTAACTTTTATGGATGCCTTTTTGTCATTAATTTATTTATAACTCAAAATTGCAGTTAAATTTCAGTTTCATAAGTTATTCAAATTTCTAGCACATGAAGTTCTCTTTTTTTGTGCCCCTATATATATATATATACAGGTGCATTTATTAAATTTTATGTGAATGAGTAGACAGATAAATAGCTAGATAGTTGCATATAGATGTACTATATATTTATATATATTTATAGATGTATAAAATGTAGGCCATTCAAAATGCAAAGCCAAAAAGCACAAGAGATGTAACAGTTTATTTATTTGCGACATAAAACATAGTACTAAAGTGAAATTGTGGAAAATAGACTTATGCGAGAAGAGGAAAACGATGAAATCAAAAATTGAGTCTTCCTACCATTACTATCAATAGCCGCTGCTACAAGCCATTGGGCGGCCAATGTGAGCTCGTACATTTGCTCAATTGATTCAGTGTAGCAATGAGAGACGAATGATGGGTCAGTATTTTTCTAATTATGTACCTGTTGATTTCAATCGCAATTTATTGAAAGAACAGGCAAGCCAAGGTAACAGTGCAATTCTAGTGAGCGAAGAATTTTTTTTAACATGAAGTGCTACGTGTATTCATGCAACAGCGCGTTGAAATGCGAACACAGGTAAATTCTGAAGGTAATGAAGTATTACAAGCTTTAACTATCAGAGATATAATGCTGGACCATCATTTTACGGGTTAAATGCATACTAGGGGATAGTGGGAGAGGAAACCAATACCACTTAGGTACAAAATTGATACGGTATGCTACAGTAAAGCAGCATTTCTTCATGGGGTCAGAAATCTTTAACCCAATCATCATAGTGTTACAGGCTGAAGCGCGATTCGTCTATAAGTGGGATTGGCAAATTCCTCATGATCTGCACATGGCTCTTTGCATAGACGGTTACGGTGCCTCATACTTCTGATTCTGTGTATTATAAAAAAATAAGTATAGGTAAGTTAATGTTTCCCTTTCTCTTTTTACTTTATAATTATCTATAGAAAAATTTATCTGCTAATTGTTGACATAAAAACTTTCCAAAAATTTTATATATATATATATATATATACATATGCCTTTTAGACTATTCTCTATTAACTAAGTTTGTTGTGTCAGTGAAGATATTAGAATAAGCAATCTTAATTTTATATGAAAATGATATAGATTACATATTCGGCAAATAAGCTTTCCCAAGCATTGTGTACAAGAACCCAAAAGTCAATTTTAAATTTTAACGCAATCATGTGTAACACATGTTAAGAACAACATTTTTTTTTTTTAAGAAGCTTGAAAATTCAGTTCCAAGCAATATGATATTTTGTTTTGATTTTGTTTTTCTAGAAACGTAAAACGTTATAGTATGCAAAACGTTACTTAAATAACATAAATATTAAAAAGTAGGAGCAAGACAGTCTTCGTAGCGACAACTAGCCTTCACCCTCATCATCCGAATGTGCCTATCAATGGCTGTTTGACACCTCCATTACCTTGTTTTACAGACAACTTAATTCTTCTCTCTAGAAAATCTGCTGACACCTAATCTAACGCGATCATGACATTCGGTTAACCCAATCAGCTGTTCAATGCAGAACTGCAAACGAAAACGCCTGTAATTTTGAGAAAAAAGGTAAAAACAGTAATGAACGCCTTACAGACATTCCACTATCTTATAAGGGCGTCAAGTGAACGTGCTGACACCGATTATTGGATAACATACCACATTTGCTGTAAAATGATTCCCGCTTGGCAAACATATCCATCTCTTCTTCAGTACAATTTGATATGCCTTCATCATGTTTAATGAAACGATTACAATAAGTAAAAGTTCAAAATATATGAAAGAGAGGTTATAATCAAATAAGTATTTGAAAGATAGCAGAGTATTATGATGGGAAAATATACGTGGAATTAACCTTACAACATGATTAAAAAATATTAGTCATGAAAGGAGTCTCAACATCCATCAACCTAAGCATGGATCTTAATTACACGAAAAATAAGACATTACCATCACCAGGATGTTCGTTAGAAAATGCAAGCTAAAGACACCTTACTTTTTAATGTTTACCTGGTTTTTATTAAAATAGTATTAATGTGCAAGTGGATAAAATGTGTATGTGATTTTAAAAAAATCTATAAGCTAGGAAGTATTCTTAAGCCTCAAAGCTTTCTCACTGATGAATAGACTTTTGATCATATTATTGTGTGATGGATTTTTAAAAGAGTCACAAATATGATCAATACATTTTTGAAATAATATATTCTTATAAAAGAAATTTGTGAAATCAACATAATACAAATAATAATAAAA
Source organism: Trichonephila inaurata madagascariensis (assembly GCA_019973955.1). Classification (NCBI taxonomy): domain Eukaryota; kingdom Metazoa; phylum Arthropoda; class Arachnida; order Araneae; family Nephilidae; genus Trichonephila; species Trichonephila inaurata. Next base: position 331,994 of record BMAV01011916.1, on the reverse strand, counting down.
GTTTTTATAAAATTGTAAAAATGTAAAATATAAAAGTGTAAAATTGTAATTATTATTTTGAGGGATAAAACATATTGTACAATATTTATGTAAATAGTAATATTATGTCAAAACCCTATTCTATTATTCGAAATTTAAATGCATCTCTTTGTGGTCATATATATTACTTATTACTTTATTGTCATCTATCTGTAAATCAAAATTAAGAAATGTAACATTGTTTTATTGTCATCTATCTGTAAATCAAAATTAAGAAATGTAACATTGTTTGAATTATAGAGTTAATTTTAATAAAGAAAATATGAATGTTTTTAAGCAAAAAATTTAAATTATGTTAAATTAAATTAAAAAATTTGATTAATTAATTAAAAAATTATGATTCTTTTTCTGTGTGATACATTAAAAATTTCAAATATGTAAGGGACATTGCGTGAAGAAAAGGGCCATCCGAGTAAAGAATCGAAGAGAACAAATGCTGATTCTTAATGTACTTAAATAATTCTTAAGAGACTACACAAGGGCTTCTAACGATGCTGTTCGAAAACGATACCTGAGGTTTTAAATGCTTCAGAAGTCTCATATACAGACTATTTTTGATATAGTTTATAGACCTTTGTTCATTGGAATTCCGAAATATTCGCTTTCCAAACAATCATTTGAAGAAATCCTTACTAATATTATAAACGCGAAAGTTTGTTTGGATGTTTGGTACACTTTCACGCAGAAACAACTTAATGGATTTTAATGAAACTTTACAATAATATAGCTTATACATCAGAATAACACATATGCTATAATTTATAAAAATATTGTGTGAAGTGTCTAAAATATAATGATAATTGCCAAGTAAGTAGGAAAAAGTTCTACCATCTGCAAGCAATTCTGGGGTGCGCAAAAACCCGTGACAGCATAATTTATCTTTTATGTGAGAAGAAACCCTTTTTGTTTTGTCTACGCAAGGCGCTCGCTTCTAATTTATTCCTGTGATCAGTGTAATCCCTATTTTTTTTGTTTCAGAATAAAACTAAGTTTTGAAGGGATATGTTTTTAAATCTCTCTTTATTTGAATAGCTACTATTGATTTTTTTCATGTGTAAGCTATTATCGCCAAAATAGTGAACCATGCATACAATAAAAATTGATAATTTATTTCTATGCACGTTTTTTTTTTGTTAATGATTTTACCATGCACATTTTGGTAGTAACAAATTGATCCTTATATCAAAATAAATACTTTTATCGCTTTTGATGATTACAGAAGATAAACTTTTCTTTCACACTATATCATTTGGACAAATTTGCATAATTTGTTTGTGGTTAGTAGTTAATTATAACGCTATAATTTTAACTGAATAGACAGATATTGGATTTTTTAAGTATACAAATAATAATAACTACTGTACTGTATATTTTGAGTGAGTGAGTGAATGTTAACACATCTTTCTATTTTCCCAATCTGGCGCACGGAAATTATTTTATGGATTCAAAGTCTTCATAATGATCTAAAATCATAGTAATTAATGTAAATTGGGTATTCTTTTCTGTTTTTTACTAACAAATAAGGTTAATAGGGTCTTAACTAATTTATATCTAGTTTGAATTTGATCAAGAATAAATGATTGCTAAGTGGAACTAGTTTTTGAACAAGGATCTAAGGATATTAACAGAAGCAGTAATTTACACGCGGGAGAATACATACAAGAAATAGTGTTTCAAGTTGAAAAAATTAAATTTAATAATTGTTAAAGGTCAAACAAATACAATCAAACATAACATTGTGCATGTACAATAAAGGATAATAGGTAGTGTTTAAAAGGACTCGGCACCCTCTGAGCATTTTTTTTATTTATGTATTTAAAAATTATATTTTAGCATTTCATATAATGTTTGTTTAAGAAAGTGATACAAGTTAAAATTTTGCACATATTATTCACACAATTTTGCAAATTTAATTTCTTTTAAAAAATTTGGAAGTTTTTAAAATTTTACTCTTTTTGTGTTAATTAATTTTTTGACATGAAATTTTTGTAATATTTTGAGGATGTTTTTTAAACACCTTTATGGATCGATTTTGCAATACCTCAGTTAGTTTTGGAGAAAAAAAATAATAAAATGTTGATATATGCATTATATATATGTTAAAATTCAACCAAAAGCCTAATATTTCCCATATTTCAATTTTTTTAAAAAAGAAGTATTCAATTTACAGAAAAATGGATCCCTAATTTTTTTTCTTCATTACATATAAGACAAAGGGGGAAAAATGCAAGTGATGTAAAGAAATGGAAGAAGTAGTATTTTGAATACGAAAAAACACAAACCGAGGAAAACCATTTTTAAGTTCATGATTCTGAAAAAATAATTATTGTAAGCTTAAATAAACATAAAATACCACACTAAAATATTAGTTATATATTTTTCTTTAAAATAAAATAAAATATAATATAAATCTTTCTCCCCCGACAATCACGGCATCATTCGTCTTGGAGAAGAACTTTTAATTTCTGTGGCACCTCATCAATTTTTCTCCTAAAACGAGTAGAAATTTTTCACAATTTTTCTAAATTTGAATTGCTGCTGGTCCTCATATTTAGAAAAAGTCCGTAGTAGTTCCAACTAAATTCAAAAAATCATTAGTTTAGCGCTAGTATCTTGCTCTTCCTGCCACACATTGAATAAGGCACGCCGAGTAATACCATCGGCCAACGCTGAGAAAAAAAATTATAACTTTGGGAGTAGCTGGTAGTAGCAACTAAATTTGGTATTAAATTAAAGGTCTGTATCTACTCTATGTGACTTAAGTGTTACTGGGATCACACACACACACAATCCGGGTTAATCCCAAAAGTTGTAGCCCATTAAACACAAAAAACTGACATATGTTAGTAGGAGTTACATGAGATGTGCTAAATGTTATGTTTTTATACAATTTTTTATCGAACTTGAACCTAATTTGAAAGTCAAATCAAGAAAATACTTATTCATGGTATCTATTTTCAAAAAACCCCACTAAAATCGGAAAATCCTTTTCAGACGAAACGATAGGACTTGCGACTGAAAAGGGGCCTCTCGCTAAAGTTTCTTGTTGCAAGAACAAACCCGATCTAAACCAGAATTGTTGACGATTTCCATTCGCGTACTGACAAAAACTGTTTACCACATGGCTAGGGAACCTATTAGGACCATAAATGTGGGTTGTTGTTTTATTTCGCGCAATTTCATTTTTGAACTTTCCGTGCGCCAGATTGGGAAAATTGCCCACTGTGCGTCGACCTACACGAGGGCTTTTGGAGACGGACCACTTAATTTTGAACAGTAATTTTGACGACACCTGAGCTGGCACCTTTCTCCCCTAACTACCGCACCCCACCAACTTAGCAGGAATATTCTACCAATATTTAGCAAGAATATTCTTTGAAATCCACTCTTCCAAGATATATGGCAGCACGGGTTCTATGATGAGTATTTTAGAAGGGAAGGCAAATAGTTTTGTAGCAGAAATTGCGTTTTCAGCTGAAGGCGTTTTCAGCTGATTACAAAGATTATCATTTCTGTCCTGAAAAAATAGTTAATATCAAAATTTATGTGTCTTATGTTTTTTGAAGACCTGTTTTAATGAAGATCTAAGAAAACGATTTGACTTTTTATTTTAAGGGAACAGTGTACATAATTAATTTACAGTGGAATATCTTTATAATTAATTAATTAGCTCTAACGGATTAAATTTCCCAAAGTTGAGTATTTTATTTATGTATATCCCTTAATTTTCAATTTAATGATCAAAGAAAATATTGCATGAAAAATCTGCAGTAAATTATAATGGAATATATAAAGGGTAAACGAGCATCGCTCTCTTACACGGCAGGTCTTTAGTGGTACTAGGCTTGAACTCGTGACAAGACCAGCCACGATCCCATACCTTGACCACTCGGCTACCGCGGCCACTGTATGCTTTGGAAGTGTAGAAAAAGTACCTACTAAGAATTATGCCGTGAAAGCGTAAGTCTAATCTTTCTCAAAACTCTAAAAAAGTTCGAGCTATGAAAGTAGCTATACATTTGCCAACTTGATTCTATCGCCAAAATTTCTCTGTGTTTTTCATTAAATCGCTATTATAATTTAAGAAACTTCGTTGCTTGCGAATATTACAAGTTTAACATAAAATAAATACAATAGAAAGTAATATTAACGTATTACATTACCAGATATAAATTATTTATGCTATTTTAAGCGTTCATTGCACAAAACTTTTAACAATGTGTTACTTTTGCTGAGCAGAAATCAGCTTAAGAAGGTATTTTCAAAAATCAACCCTCAAGAGAGTTACGGGGTGTTATATATATATAAAAAAAATCCTTTTTATCAGCTATTAGATCTACAGACTTAAAATTTAACTGAGGTGTTTTTTTTTTTTGTTTAGCTGAGATATGAAAAAAGCTTTTCTTGTTTAATTTGCAATTCACATAAAATTAACTCATTAAAAACTTCTTTATCCTTCAATCTGTATTGTTTAATTTTTCAGTTCACCCGTGCGAAGAACGGGTATACCAGCTGAAATTTCATAATTATCAACTGGGGACAAGACTTCATGTATGTTTTTTTATGTACATTTCCCTTCTGATTCATGTACTTTGTTTTTAAGCATCTACACCTTGTTGTGCATTCCATTACACCACTTGAATTTAAAATGCAGCAGCCACTTTTATTCAACACGATTGCAACTGAGTTCAAACTCGAAACTTAATAGGAAGTCATCGACCATGATGTAGCACCCAAAATCCCTGGGTTGCTCCATGACTAATGCACTAATGTATTACAGTGACCTTTATATGGTACATATTTATTAAATCCACAGTAGTACTTTTACATCAAAATGAATCACTTAAATTTTCTAAAGAATACTTGTATATCTTTTATATTATTATAATCACTTTTTTATTAACTAATTTAACTAAACACCTTCTGTTACCAATAATATTGTACCGATAATCCAATAATACTGAGATGAGAAAATAAATTAGAGGCGATATATTTGATATTCGCCTTTTCTTTTTTTAACAACCAAATTGCCACTATCCTATTAGATAAAAAAAAAGCTTAATGTTTCCTGTATAATAATAATAAAAATCGAGTGAGTGTATTGCAAAGCTTTAAAATTCCATTCCCGCTTCTTTTCAAGAATTTGTGAATTCATTGGCTAATTTACGATACCAGTTCACAATATTTTTGAAGAAATTCTACTTAACTCAAAAAATTAATAATATTCATACTTGAAATTGTTGTTGAAAAAATATTCACATCGAAAATATTTTTAAAAGCATCCTTTCTCCTCCAACATTTCAAAACATATTAAAATAATTTTGATTAATTTTCCAATTTTCAATATTTAGTGAGGCTTAAAAAATAATGTTTTTATAATTAATAACCAATCGCTTGTTGACGATCGATCGTAAACACTATATAGGAAAGAAAAATGATTAGTACCGCAATACTATAGAAAAATACTGAACATTACTATTTATTCATGAAATATTTAAACATTTCAATCAAATACCTATGACACACATAAGAAACAAATTGCAATATCTGTATTGAATACTAACATAAAGTAGGTTAAAAATATCAATATTGCAAAATATTTTTATAAAATAAATGAAATTTTAGTTTCAGAAAGATATTTATATGATTCAAATATGATAATTTTTCCAAACAATTTATACTTAAAAAAAAGTGAGTTTACAATTTTAAGACCTTAAATTAATGTTTAAGTTTTATGATTATGAAATAGGAGATCTGTAGCGCAATGGAGTATATTAGGGCTACCCTGCAAAGTCAGGTTTTGGGCCCTATTTGATTAAATACGTACTTGGCGTCAATCAGGCTGTGAGGCCACTAGAATCCTGCCCCCTCCACTGCGATGCGGGGCGTACGTTACGCCACTGTACGAGATGATTTTAAATAAATGAATAAATGCAGGCTTAATTTTACATTAAAACTTCTTTCGATTTACTGTAAGTCGCATTATCTTGATTTCGTTTTTTCTTTTCTATCTAATATTTACAATGCTTTATACACACACACACACACATATATATATATTATATATATATATATATTAAAAATAATTAACAATGAAACTGTAAAAAGAATAAAAAATAGAAAATTTACAAAACATGAATAAATCTTCAGGTAATTAAAATGAATCTTTAATTAGAAGTTTAAAACAGCATTTTAAAGGTCCTGAAAGGTAAGAAAATTGCTAACTCATATTTTAAGTAATTAACATTTTATTAGTTTTTAATGGAATAGTTAATACGAGTTGTTTGTTGAATTAGAAGAAATGTTAGTTTTATGTATTTTTGGTAAAAAAGAAATATGCTAACATTCTCATTTGAAAAAATTTTTTAGAACTCGCTTATATTTTGCGTGTCTAAAATACATCGTAAATTTAATTTAATTATATTAAAGGAAATGCTAATTTCTTGATTTTACAATTGTTATACAGATTTATTTTTCATATTGTTAAAATCTTTTATTTGTATATTGGATCTATTGCATATTTTCTTTGTGTTTATGCGTCTTATATTTACAAAAGTGAAAATAACATTTTTCTCCCTAAAATATATTTTATTTATTGAAATTTTTATTCTAACTTATTGGTATTTCCTATTTTCAATGTTTTCTCTCTTTAGGTATGAATTATTATTACTATTCACTGTATTTAAACTATTCAAAAACAAAGGAAAATATTTCGAAAAGAAATACTGAGTAAGAATTTCTGTAATATATGTATATACAGAGAGAAAGAAATAAGATAGATATGCTTCAAGATAAAATAAAACTTTCAAATTGAATATTTCAAAATGTTTGAGAGATGGGTTATATTACTTTTTGAATTACTTTTTCTCTCGGAATCTACTGTAATATTTATGCGTATCCTTCATTTCAAGCCCCTCCTTTTTTTTTTTTTCTTTTCGTGTGTATTCAAAGTTCATTCATTTTTTATATTACAAAATAACAGAATGATTTAAACTTCATCCAGCATGCAAATGCAAACATAAAATGGATTTTTATTGCTATTTCAATGCAATTGTAAGGGAATTCCAATTAAATGGAAAAAATCCGGCTATTTTGAGAAGACTTAACTTTTCTTCAGTGTAATCGATAGTTTCACCACAGAATTTGCAATTATTGAATGACTTTGATTTTTTCTTATTAAAAAAATGACATAAAAGATTGCTTCATGATCAACTACTGAATCAACAAAGCAAATAATCTAGATAGATCATCTTTACAAGTATCCAAAATCAATGACATTTTCTTACATAACCATACTTCCTCAAGAAGGTGTGCGGTAAAAATTTTAAAAGAAAAAAAATAGAAATCAACAAAACTGTACACAACGGGGCACGAAATAAACAGTTATTTCCCACAATATCAAAAGAGGATATTGTAGCGATGTGAAAGCAAACAAATTGGGGTCCATCTGCCAGTGGAACTCATTTGTCAGGGCGGGAGACAGATAACTATGAGAATGTGATGCCGGCAGCAAACCTCAGTCGGGGAAGTGGGGACACTGGAGACCCCTGAAGGCAACAGTAGCTGTTATTGGAAGCTTGAGTGATTACCTATCTGGATGTTAAAGGTAGAGCTTGCTCAGGATTTTTTTCATTCACATCTTTTTTCCCTTAGCTATCCAAGACAAGTATTGGAGTCGTGGAAAAATAAAGCAAGGATAAAGGATAATAATAATGGGAATAAAACAAGAATGGTAAAGATCGGAGAGGAAGGAAGGGTAGATAATAAAAATTAGATTTGAGTTTCTTTATTTAACTGTTGTTTTTTCGGCCGGCCCTCTTTATCTCAATAGATATGTATTTGTTTCTAAATGAAGTATTTCTCGATAAACAATTCGAGATGGAATGCAAAAGAAAATGGAGTCACGCAAGGGAGAATAAACGACATTCTTTGATGATATAAAAAAACAACATAAAAATGAATGAGATAAAAAGTAGTCGGAATATCTGAAGAGAGTTTAATTAAAGATTAAAAAGGTAGGTATGTTTCTTTTAATTCCTTCATATTAATGTGTTTACCTAGTGTTCATTAGAAAATAACCTTAACAAAAACTGCAGAAAAAATTGTTCTTTGTCGTTTTTGAGACATTTCATTTAAGTATTTCCAGATTGAAAACATATTCAAAGAAAAACTACTACGCGAGGGTCAAATTTAACATTTTAGAAACAACTTGGAAGATAAAAAAATGTTTGTAAACATTTTACCTTTAAATTGCTTTGTGTTTTAGAGGATTAATTTTTAAAATTAGAACAAAACGTCATAAATATTTTAACATTTTTTTTTCCAGTTTTCATGTAGTCTTCCTGAAACGTTATTAGAAAATGCATATTTTCTCACATTGCAACTATTTGTTCATAATATTTATTTTTAATATTTAATAAGCATTTTTTTTCTAAAATAATAAAAAAATTATATTTATGAATACGATAATTGAAAATAGTTTAACAAGCTATAAAATAAAATAAAAAGGCTGTTTATCGTTAAATTAAAAGTAATGACTTTTTAATTGATTTTCTATACTGCCAAAAATGATACATATACTGTAACATATATTAAACCATCGTTTATACAAATTCTAAAAAAAATTAAATAAAATATTAATTAAAACTTCGATAGTATATCCGAGACTGTAAAAATGTAAAAAGTAAAATAAAAAAGAGTATAAGATCCAAGTTATAAAATATTCATTTGATGAAACGATTCATTATGAGAAAAATCGCTTTCGCCAAAAAATTTCACAATCAATTAAGAGTTAAATGTTTTCAAACGAATTCTAATATTAACATGAAAAAACAAACTTAAATATACTTACGGTATTGTTACCCCGGAATACAACACCCAAAAGAGTTAATTTAGATTTTAAAGGAAAATGCCAGAATCCAGATGTCAAGTACGCAAACTGGATTCAGTACCATAATTTGCATACTGGGATTTGTCCTTTCATATTGCATCTATAATATTAATTGATTGAGACAGTTCAGATGGATATAGAACAATCAAGACTATTGTCTCGAGGAATGTGGTTGGCAGTGGTATTCGAATGGCCATGGTCACGAACTCATGGCTGCCGTTGCCGAGTCACATAGGTTAAAAACCTAGTGTCCTGTAAGTCGTAACGAGTAGAGGATTTGATGTGCGTTAACCCTTTTACTGCCGATTAAAAGTAACGCGGTTCGCTCCCTAGTTCCACCACTTTTCACATAGGTGCGCATAAGATGTATTAGGGAGGGGGTTAGGTAAGGCACAAATAAGCAAATACTTCTCTGAAATGATTAAACTTCCGCAAACACTATCAAGGACAATTTATTGCATTTCAAAGCCTGATGAATAGTTTTATTGATAGCAGCGCAAAGATAAGAATTGTGCTTTGGGAGAATGTATATATACGTCCGGGGCACTCAATACATCTATTGAACAAGACCGATATATACGTCAATCGCATTTAAGGGGTTAATTTTTCTTCGTGTTTCAAATTCCTCAAGCGGGCATGGTGGGGTAATTTGGAGAAGGGGTGCCAGCTCAGATCTCATCCTTGTCACCTGCTGGTGGTTCAAAATTATAAGGTCCTCCGCCAATAGTCATACATAGTATTACTTTAGAGTGCTAAGTTATTAAAAATCAAATTAAATCTCTGAATGTGGAGAGAGAATGTTGTCAATAGTCATAATTCTCTTTCTATTACAACTATTAACTGTACAGGGTGGTCTCTAATTTATAGTACAAACTTTAATGGTAGATACAGGACATAGTGTAACAATAATCTTTTGTGCAGGAATGTATAGGTGCAAGTGAACGGTGAGGTGCAAACAGTGGACATCAAAGAAAAGAGAAATGGAATTGCTTTGTTGCGTTGCCGATTGGGGGAAGTAGATATCTAGCTACCGTTCAACATGATGCATCTCAGCAGGGAAAAACGCCGTCCACAATTGTGCTGACGTGTACCATGGGGGACTGGACGTATGCCTAAAATGCAGACATACATTAAATGTAGGGTTGTGCAAATGGTAATGGCAGAGCTGTACTACGAAATTGTCACGCGCAGCTTCTTGATCGATGAATGACGGATCACATCGTCAACTTCGTGAAACAGATTCGTTCCTTGTCACCAGACATAATATTGGTTGACAAAGAGCTGTACAAAGCATATAAGAAAGCATCTTGAACGGTGTGGTTGATAGACCATTTTAAAAACAAGAGCTGTTGCTCGCACAAAACTGTGAGTCATCAGACCGTTTCAGTGTGTTAAACGAAAATCGCTTACACCTCTTCCACTTTCAGCGAATACAATCTTAGAGTCCAGCAGACTATCCTCCCTGACTGCCAGTGGATGGTACAGCAATGTACACTGCAGCTGGACTTCATAGCTAATGTGCTGAATATTTATGAACAGTTTTGTAACCATTTGACTTGTCAACGACGCTTTTAATAAAAACTTAAACTTTCCATTCCTCTCTTATTTTTTGTGTTTGAGCCTCTCCGCGTTAGTTGCGCCCATACATTGCTATACAATAAATGATTGTTACAATGTCCTGTAACTACCCTTAAAATTTGTACCATGAATTCGGGACCAAACTGCACCCCCTTTTTAAAAAATTTTAAAATTTTTTCCTTTTTTTTTTTCAAAAATTAAACCCTTTTCAAAAATCGGGGTTTGTCATTAAAAAAAAAAAATCATTTTCCAATTTTTAAAATTATAAGAATTTAAATCGTTGGTTTCTGGTAATTAATAACATTTCTTGAAATAAATACATTAGACTTCGTCATTCAGTCTCTTATGAAAATGAAGTTTACAGACATAATGCTCCGATTTTCCTCTTAATCGATTTAATGAATATTTAATTCAATCTCATTTCCTTATCCATTGAGAAATACTTGAATATTTTCTAAATTAAATATCCTGAATAAGTTTTTGATGAATTGAGCAAAGCTGACTTGTACGCAAATAACCGGCTTTGGGAGATCCAATGATGTAGAGTTATGTGCTGTGTTTGGGAATTAACGACAAAAAGGAGTCGGTTAAAAAAAAGGTGAATTTTTTTTTTTAATTAAGATAAGTCAATAGAAAAATATTCAAACTGAGAGAAACTTTAGAAAATAGGAAGTAAAGCAGTAGAAGAATTTTGAACCAGTGAAATTTTTATAGATCATATGAACGAATAAAATGCAAGGATCTATTGCAAAAATTAAAGCTTCATTAAATATGCAGCAGTGTTTCAAATTTATAGACAGAAGTACAATGCGAAAATGTATTGTATTGGAACTATATACCAATTTATAGACATTTATGTATAAATAAATAAATCAAAATTTCACAATTAAGTAAAAAGTTGAAATTATACGAATCTTATATTACTAAATCCCATTTCAAAATATCAATGGCGAATATAAAAAAGTAAAATTCCAACGTTTTCAAACAAAAGTAAAAATTTATAAGATACAAATTTATAAAATGCCGGCCCCCTTCCCCTGGGCTTTTTGACCGAATTTCCCCGGCCCTTCTCCCCTTTTTTCAAACAGCCCCCTTTCCCCCTTGCCGACAGACGTTGCGGAAATTCCGGCTTTTTCCCTAATTGCGGGGGGAAGGAATTTCGAATTGGGTGGTCGAGTTTCGGCCCTTTTTTCCCAAACCGACCGGACTGTCAAAAAAAGGGCCTTTTAACATTTTTTGTATTCATTTCCCCAATTGGTGACGACGGCGCGTCTGAGAACGGGACAAATGTGCCCCCAACCTCTGCGCCCCCTTGGACTTGTGAACGGGGAAAAAGAGACAGATTTTGGGGGTCGAAAGGGGGAAAAGGTCAAGGGGGGCCGAGATTAGAAGGCGGCAAAAAAACAAGGTGGGATTTTAGGGCCCACAAAAGAGATCAGAGGATATGGGAAAGGGGGAAGTTTGGACGGGAAAAGCTGGATTTTGAAGGGGGCCGTTTGGACGTCCCTTGGGGGCGATAAAAAAAGCGGCAAAAGGCCTGCGGGACAGCGGTTCCTTTTAACGGAAGATCAGAACGGGGGGAGTGCGAAAATTCGGGGAAGTTTGGGGCCAACCCAAACCACCCCTTTTCCCGTGGGGGAATTCCGAGAGTGAACCTTTTTTCCCCACGATTTGAATTAGGGCTTTTTCTAACGGGCGAATTTACGCCCTTTTTTTTATGTGAAAGAGACTCGAAATCAAGGGAAACCTTTTATTAAATTGTAAAGGGAAAATACCATTTATTTTTGATGATTTTTATTCTGAAATAAATGGGTTTTCCAAGAGCTGTGGGAAATCATTACACTCCTATTGCAACTTGGAAGTTAAAACTGGAAATATCCCCCAAAAATTTTTTTAAATTTAAAAAATTTAAAACTAAAAAAATTTAAAATATTCGGGCCCTCGATTCTGAAACAAAATTATAACATAAAAAATTTTAAAAATTTTAAAAAAAATTTAAATTTCATAATATAACTGAAAAAAAAACACCAAAGTGACGAAACCCCTCTTTTAAAAAAATATATAGAAAGAAAAAAATCTAAAATCCGAAAATTCAAATTAAGAACCCAGTATATTCCAAATGAATTACCCAAAAAATCAACACACATATCGTAAATCATCAAAAAAATCACCCAAGAGCATCCTTTTACTTCAAATTTAAATTTAAGGGATTCACAATTTCGAACAAAAATTTTTTATATTTTTTCCCAAAAACAATCCCCCCTTCCTACATTACTAAAACCCCCCACTAATGCCATATTAACAAATGATCCATATTCTCACATTAGAGTTTAAAAATTTTGGGATTAGATGTAAACCCGATTGCTGCAAAAAACTAATATATATATTTCCCAATGGGAAAAATTTTGAAAGTTTTTTTTTTTTTTAAAATATATATATATATATTGACTAAAATAAATTTTGGGTGCTTAAAATGTGTTTCTGCCCCCCATACTTGACTTAAAAAGTTTTTGTATTAAGGTGGGTATTGTTTTTTTGGTTGTTGTAATAGTTTTGAACAACGGGGGAAAAATTTTCATTTAAAAAAAAAAATTTATTTGAAGATTACCACAAAAAAACCAGTAGATAAAAACCACAACCCAAAAGGGCTATTGATTGAGGGGGTATTCCCCCAATCGCAGTTAAACTCGGGTTATCCCCCGAACCGGAGGTAACTTTTGCAGGTTTTGTGTTTTTTGGCGAAACAAATTTTTCTCAATTGCGGATCGCGCCAAAAACCACGGATTATTCGTCCAAAAGGAACCCCCCCGATTTCGAAAAGGGGAACTTTTGCGGATTTCGATCACGCGAATCTGTTTGTAAGCAAAGATGGACGTGACAAAGAATACGTCACGTGATTATCAGTGTTCAATCACAATGACTGTAACATCTTGCCCACGCATAACTCACGGATTCGGTAATCGTCAGTTCGAGAATAAGAAAGGAGAATTATCCGCGAGTTATCGGCGAGCAAGGGTTACCAATCCGTGAGTTTTCTTTTCAATAACTCGCGATTGAGAATACCACCGTAAGAGGATTTTGATGAAAGCATTCTTTTTTCGCTTTCAAGATCTCAACTCTTTACAGTTAAAGTAAAGCGAGAATCGTATGATTTCCAATGAAGACTTTTCTGACTGGTCCGAATACGCTAATGATGCAAGTTTTTAAAATTTTAGCGTGTCAGTTTTAGGGACATAAAGGGATTATTTCTCGTTAAGTAGATAAACTAAATATAAATTATCACGCGAAGTCCAGGAGGTTTCAAGACCATTATGAATTAAAATATTTCGGGGGAAAATTTAAGTAAATTGTATTATATATGATGAGATTTGAGATTCCACTAGAGAATCAGTCATTATACGAATGCATCTTTATCTGTGCGCAATTTACTTTGTAGATATATATATAACGCACAAAATGATTGTCAGAAAAGAATATACTTTTTAATGAAACTTTTTATAGACTATGACACAAGAAAGTTATCAAAAATGTGGCAAAGTATAAGAATGAACAGACACGGCAAAAGGCATGTAACAGTCTTCAGATGTCTCACCTAATCCCCTTTTTTCAGCTCTCAGAACCCCGTATCTAATGGAAAATAAAATTCTACTGACTATGTCGCTTGATAGGTTGAAATTTGGTATTATGTCATTATAATCATATCATATAATATTACAATTTATATTTGTATGATATAACTTTTATTATTTTTCTCGCCCTTTGTCATTTTTTGTTTACTTTCCTTTTTTTTTATACTTTCAAGCTATTTTTGTCAAAGCTAACACCATTAACTACAGGTGAAAAAAAAACATTTTATTTGGTATTTGCCATGAACAATTTTTCATCAATTTCTAAATATTCTTGTACTTGAGTTCTATTTATTTTGAAAAATATAATCGTTTTAAAATCAAACGTTTCGAACGTTAGTATGTTCAGTGAGGCACTCAAAACTGGAATTTTAAAGCCTGATTTTCTTTTTAAAGCAGCAATAAAACAACCCTTTGGTACGGACTTAACTGCCTTGTTATCCACTGAAGGGGGACTAAAATTTTTTGGGGTGAAAATGGTTATTATTATGAGAATTTTGAAATGTTTCGTTATAACCATTTCTTGGTTCAAAGTTTGTAGTACCGATGTTGCAATAGGTGAAAAACATTTATAATGATGAATTTTTAGAAATTTATAAGATTTTATGAGAAATCATTTAGATATTGTGTACAGAATGTTCTCTCTCTCTCTCTAAACACAAAGTTATTTAAAACCTCAGAATATTACTAACAAGCAATATTTCTGATTTTAACTTATCCACTTCTATATCTACTTCAGTTCCTTAATAAAAAGTTTTCATAAGCATATAAATTCACATACATGCATCAATATATTTGTATACATATGTACCTCCTATGAAAAAAAGACCTCTTATTAAGGGGCCCTGAAAATAGTTTTAAAAATAAGATGGCTACATTAAAAATATTAAATCCAAATAATTTCCTGTTAATAAACTCTTAAGGCTTCAAAGGCAACATTATGTTCAGTAAAAGATATGATACAATTTTATAACTATGTAAATCTAGTATTAACATATATAAATATACTAAGCAATGTCTTAAGAAATAGCAATCTTCTCTTGATGTTAGTAACATCTTTATTGCAAATTTTATTACTTGAATAAGAAAGGAATTCCTTTGAATGTAACTAAATCTAGTTACGGAACAAAATGGGAAAAAACACACTTTCTAAAGAAATATATCAGATTCTTCTTAAACTGTATCCAAGAAGGCGTTATTTCCCTTCATTCAACTGACCACAGTCTTTTCCGGGTGACCCAGAAACGTCAGAAGGACAATCCTTCAGGGAATGTGGACAATTCTTAGTGTACTTGTAGTGTTACATGAATAACAACAGCATTGAAACTAAGCACAGGACAATAAATTTTATTATTAAAAAAATGTTTTAGCGATCTATTTATTATCACATGCAAGTAAAATGCTAAATAATTTCCTTAAATATAAGGCCATTTTATATAACTCATTGGACAATAATGTAGACATGTTTTAAAACTATTACATAGTTTAAAAAAATATCTGATGTGAATGTTAAAGCATTTATAAATTCCTCAGTATTTATGAATCCAACATTAAAACTAAGCAGTTGAACTCAGAACTAAAAGTATACATTTCGCATACTATCTTTAAATATATTTATAAGTATAGTATATTATTCATTTTTTTCTTAGTGACCAGTGTTATCTAGTTCCCACTTTTCCATTCTCCTGCAATATTTCTTTTTTTGTTCCCTTCATATTTTTTTTCGTTCTTTTAATGTCATTCTTTTTCGGTGACGCGTATCTCACCCCCGTGATTAGTAGCTAATGTACAAAGTGAGGCAAATAAAAGTGGTCCTAAGAATGCTGTTCTACTGTTCCAGGTTTCAAAGAAACATGGTAAAGGAAAGGACATAGTCCACTAACCTTCTTGTAGAAGATGTTGAAAAGATGTTGTTCACATCTCTTGGCACCTTTGGGCCCTGGTCAGCGTTGCAAAACCCAGATCGATTCTGGACTGCTGGAATTGTTGCATCTCATCAGAAATGTTCTGCTGAAATTTTTGAAGACTATGAGAGTTGTTGTGATCACCTTAGATTTGAGAGTTCCCCCTGCACAATAATCAAATGGTTCAATACGGTGACCTGAGTTTGAATCGTTTCATCCGGTGAGCACATTACATTCACATCCATTTGTATCCACTCATTCGGGCAACTTTTATTTGCCAAACCTTGTATATTCTGTTTTTTAACGGGACACGATTCATTTGACAAAAATAGGTAAAAAATCAATCCAAATTTTTAGCATCTCTCAATTATTTTTTATATATATTTCTGTAATCTTACAAAATTTTAAAGTTCTAAGCTTAAAATACCCAGATTTATGATAAATTTCACGTTCGTTTTTATTCACATCTCAATCTTAAATAAAGACTTTAAATTAATTATTTCAGAAATAAAAAAAAAAAACACGTTTGTCTTTATTTAAAATGCTAATACTTTTTTCTATTGCGCCAAATGCTTTGGTATTTTTTCTCACTAATGCCATTAATACATGATCAAAAGTTGATATGCATTTTAAAATCAAATCAATATTTATTTTTTAAAAAAATATTATTGAATTTAGAATTTATATATTTTTTAAAGAAATTTTCAATAAGCATTCATAAAAAAGTACTTTACGAGTATCAGGAATGTTTATCAAAAAGTCCATACCAACTTTTACTATACATGTGGTTTTGACGTAC
The DNA here is from genome assembly GCA_019973955.1 of Trichonephila inaurata madagascariensis. NCBI lineage: Eukaryota > Metazoa > Arthropoda > Arachnida > Araneae > Nephilidae > Trichonephila > Trichonephila inaurata. The sequence continues at coordinate 315,158 of BMAV01011916.1, read as the reverse complement.
ATGTAAATCAAATGCCAGGTGTTTACATCAATTATTGTAAGAGAGATAGCATTTTAAAATTACTTCAAATATTTTGAAACTTTTCTTTAAAAAGTTACATTGTTACCCTTTTGTGGTATTTTGAGCACAAAATTTGTTTTACATAACACATTTACTTAATTGGGAACCAAAATAGGTTTATAATTATTTAAATCAAAGATTTTTATTTAATTCGTCATATGTTCCCTACAAATAATATAATGTGTTCTATTTATCAAGTGATACATTTTACAATTGTAGTACACATGCGAACCCAAAATTTTCATAATCATTTTTTCTACTTTTTTTTCCGTTTGTAATAACTCGTGTGATTTGTGAAAAGATATAAACTATTTTAAAACATATCCATTATTGCGAAGTATATTCAAAAATCGTCATAAAATAGTACAGTTTTAGATAATTTCTGCCATCATTTTTAATATTTTCCGATAACTTTTTTCTATTAGAATGACTTAGTTTTTATACACTTGGCTGTTAAAAATCCGTCGTTTTTTCTTTTATCAAGCCTTAAATTCTGAAATGAGCCTTACATTCTGAAAATAATACTTTGATGCATTGAAATCAAAGCAGTATTTGAATACATTTGAGATAGAAAGCCAAAATAAGTGTATTTTAATATTTTGATCAATTTTCCACATTTTATAAATCTCCTTTGTCTTATGCCCTCCCCCTTAATCCTCATATTGCGGCCCGCGTGAAATAGCTAATACATCTATGTGGCCAGGCAGGGGAAAAGTTTGAGTACCTTTGAGCTATCTGCAAGCGAAAATCCTGTCAGAATCAGTCCAGTCGTTTCGGAGATTAGCCGAAACAGACAGAGAAAAAAAATTTTAAGAAATTGATTTTTTGATATAAGTACCCAATATACTTTTAAATGCTTTTAGTAAAATTTGTTAATTTAAAATTACAAACAGGCACTTCAACTTTATTTATTTGTATAGACTATGTGTGCCGATATAGTGGCCGGACCGGAAAAAAATTCCGTTATGGGCCGCGAGTTTGATACCCATGGTTGTTTTTTACATCTATATAGATTCCATCCTCGTACCCATATTCCCCTTCGTAAAAAATTGTATAACTGAGAATACCATGTAACCCCCTCTCCTCAAGAGGGCTATATGGTCTTTTGAACTTATATAATCTATTAACAATTACTGTAAAAGAATTTCAAGGGCTTTGAAACATATAAGTGATGAGTGATTTTTTTAAATACTTTGATTAGACTGTTTTCTAATCAGAAACGTTTTAAGGCACATGCCAACTGGAAACCACCCAAGGGTATTTGCCTAGGTAAGGGACTTAACTCGTAGTCAACTTGGCCTCAATAAGATCATGAAACGAATAAGTTTAATATACAAATGTTATTCCTAGACATATTTTCCGAAACATTTTGAATTTCGAACAAGATGCCAACTGACAACAGTGGCAAGACTGTATTTTTAAATGATGACCTTCATCCATATCTAGGCTTACCATTGTACACCATCATTAATCACATTGTCAAAAGGCGGCATTTAATTGAACCACTTTGTGCCTAGGTTTATGAGATTGTAAGTCATACACATTTATTTGTTTTATATTACCATTTGCACGAGTGTTTGACAATTTATGTTATATTAGGTTGGGGAAAAAGAAATTCATTATTTTTGCATGAATTTCTAGACTTTATTTAACATGTTTCGGATTATCCGATTTGGGTCAAATACGCACCATTTTTATGTATAAATTGTTGCCATTTTAAAAGTAGTTTCATAATGCCTCTCTCATAGAAGTCTTGGTCTTTATTAGCGAAAAACTCTAATAGTCTATTTTCACTATCTTCTCTTGATCCCAAATTTTTATCACTCAGGAATTATTGCAATGAAAGATAAAGTTGGTAATCGCTTGGTGTCTGGTCCGGACTATACGGTAGATGTATTAAAACTTCCCATCCAAGCTCCCAGAGTTTCTGGTGAGTCACTACAGCCTGGCGTTGTCCTGATGAACATAGCACCTCTCCTGTTGGCCAATTCTGGCCATTTCTGGTCAATCGCTAGCTTCAAACGTTCCATTTGTTGACAGTAGAGACCTGAATTTAGTGTTTGGTCATACGGAAGCAATTAATAATTAACGATTCTTTTCCAGTCCCACCAAATACACAGTAGAACCTTCTTGGCCGTAAGTCCTGATTTGGCCACCGTTTGAACTGATTCACGGTTCTTTGACCACGATCGTTTTCACACAGTATTGTGACCCATTTTCATTCCCAGTCTCCATATGCTTAAGAAATATGTTGATTTCATTCCTTTTGACCAAGACATCAGAGATAGAAATTCGATTCATCATGTTTTTTGGTGTGGCACCCAAGCATCGAGTTTCTTTTAGAATCAAACCTTGCGCAAATGGTTTAAAACTGTTTTATAGTCGATCTTTAGCTTCTGGGTGATGCTACGACTACTAACATGCCGGCCAACTTCGATTATTTCTGTGATTTTATCGACATTTTCGACGACGAGTGTGCCTGTTCGAGACGCACCTTTAACATAAAAATGCCTGGATGGAATCGAAGAAGCAAAATTGGACGTAATTAACTTGTTACAGTATCAGCACCATAAACACCATTCACAATTTCAGCCGCCTGGCTTGCATTTTCGCCTTTATAAAAGAAAAACTGTAAAATGTACCGAATTTTCTCTTTGTTGACTTCTATTTTTAACACCCTGTAGCTCACAACTGAATGGACCAAACAAAAAAAAGCAAAATAATTTTTTTAGTGGAAATGTCACCTTGACAACGAGCATAAATTTGAAATTGTTTGATCGATACTTCACGAGATATTGACACTACAACCATCTACCGAAAAATAATGGATTTCTTTTTCACCAACCTAATATATTGTCTAATATTAAAGGTCACAGTGGAGTCTACTTTTGCACAGGGGCCTAGGGCCTCAAGAAATCTTAAGGCTTCTATGTTTATAATGATTAAGTATCTTAAAAATTTAAACGAATTTCAAGAGATAAAATGGATAGAAATGTGTCCTTTATCTCATATATAACAAGTAAATCTTCAACACTTTATTTACCGCATTATGATTTACTGCAGTTTTTTTTCAAGCAATATTTTTTTTGAATCACTAAATTGAAAATTGTGGGATATACATGAACAAAATACACAACATTGAGAAATTTTATCCGTTAGAACTAATTAATTAATTAAAGGTACTGAACTGTAAAATTAATTATCTATTCTGTTAACGTAAAATAAATAGTCAAATCGTTTCTAGGTCTTCATTAAAATACAAAAAAAAAGACACTTGCCTTTTGACATTAACTACTTTTTCGGAACAAAAATGACAATCTTCGCAATCCGATCAAAATGTCAGCGGAAAACGTAATTTCTGATATAAACTATTCGCCTTATCACTAAAATATGCATCATTGAACCCGCACTGCCATATATCTTGGAAGAGTGGATTTAAAAGAATATTCCTGCTAAGTATCGTCAGAGTATTCGTAAAAATGGTTATTCTATGTAATTTTAAAGTGAGTGGTATATAAGTACCATCGGTAGATAAAGGTTAAAGAAGGAAAAATAGCTAATTAAGTTAGTTTTGATTAATTAATTTTTGAGACACAACATACCTGAATGTCTGTACGTTATTGAAATTTTTAATCCTAAATAGTTACAATTAAAAAAAAAATTGTTAATTTGATAATCCACTCTCCTAATATCCCCACTATACAAAGTGAGAGAGGATTTTGAAGTTCAGCTACATTTAACTGTAACTTTTTGTTAAATTTAATTTATTGGCATGGATTTCTTTTGACTACCACAATGGATCATCAGACATTAAATTTATGATCAAAAGAAAATCTTAAAAATAAAAAGAGAAATAAGAATAGAAGAAGAAACAAGAGTGAAAATGCTTATTCAATTTAATAAGTACTAAGCAGTTAGAGTATAAGAGTTATATTTATTATGTTCAGTGTTTAAAATAGTCAATTTAAGGGGACACAGTACGATTCAATTGACCAAAATCGGTCAAAAAATCAAATTTAATTTTTTTAGCCTAAAATATTTTATATATACTTCTCTATAACCTCCCAAAATTTGAAAGCTCTAAACTGAAAAAACGCAAATTATGATAGTTTTCACGTTCGTTTTTATTCACATCTCTATGATAAATCAAAATTTTAAACTGACTTATCTCAGAAAGATAAAATAACTAGTTTGTCTTCGTTTAAAATGCAAAGGCTTTTTTCTATTGCGCCTAATGCTTTGAAATTTTTTTTACCAATTGCTAATAGTACATGTAACAAAAGTTCTTATGGATTTTTGAATCAAAGCAATATTTAATTTTTAAAAAATAATTGAACTCAGAATTTATGCATTTTTTAAGGAATTTTCAATAAACATTCATAAAAAGATGTATTGTATGAATACTCTAATAACGTTACCGCAAAACCCATACCAACTTTTATTATACATAGTTTGACGTACTTGTAAATCAAATTTCATGCATGTAAATAAATTTTTGTAGGAGGAGTAGTATTTTAAAATCACTTCACAAATTTTAAGTTTTTTCCTTAAAAAATTACGTGGCTAGCTTTTTATGAAATTCTGAGTACAAAATCTGTTTAACACAGTGTACATACATAGGAGGCAACCAAAAAAATTTTAAAAATCCTTAAATTAAAATTTTTTGCTTAAATCGTACCATGTCCCTTAAATTTTTATTTTGCATAGATATTTCAATTAAGCAAGAAGAAAAGTACAATAAAAACTTTCTTATTAAGTGTTATTTTGAAAGGAAATTTTTCCTCATAAGTTATTAGAAAAGACTGTCTTTATTTCAACCTCCCCCTCTTCACCCTTCCATTACAACAAATCGCAACTGACAGAAGATTTAAATGCATAATTTTTTTAATATATATATATAGGTTTAATACAGAAATAAAGAAGATAAAAACGACGCTGTGAGAGAGGGAGTGGGAAAACTTCCATTAATCGGAAGAACAATGCATAAAAATCTACAAAGAATTCGAAAAAATAATAATAAAGTTCTACAAAGATAATGCATAAATAAAATAAAAAAAACAAAGTCCAAAGTATAATGAGGAAAAAGTAACAAATCCAAAAAACTGTAGCTTTGATTAATGATGTTTTAGAGATATATTTAAAAAACTGCAAATAAAATAGCAAGATAAAAAAAAATTAGAAATGAGGAAAGAGAATGAAAAAATAAACATATTTTTACGATATGTTCTTTATTCTCTCATTAAAAGAGTTTTTTTTTTGTATTTATTTGTTTCACAGGCCAAATGTAGTGTTTGAAAAAAAGCACATAAAAAAGATTTAGAACTAAAGGAAAAAATTATGAATAGCTGCTCTGGTTCGTTTATAACGATGTATATATATCATGAAGTGGATATGGAACACAACCGTAAAAGCAGTTTTATTCGGTATTCTGGAACCCTTGACACGCCATGCATGCTATTAAAAGTGACGTTTTGAAATCAGTTTTCTTTTTATTTTAATAGTGTAAATTTAAAAAAATAAACTTCGCATTGTCATTATTTAGAAAAATTTGTTAAACATCCAAGGCGGCTGCACTATTGCCCATTCTTGCGTGATGGCGTTTGAGAAGTTTAAAACTTTTACCTTTAGTGACGTTAATAGGATGAATTCATGCAAGTTGTGAAGAACGATCGACTTCAAAATATTGCGAAGTTGTTTATTAGCATGCAACGGCTATTATTTTGGTTAACACTTGTAACATATTTAATTCTTTTTGCTTTCTTTCATTTCTGATTTTTTTTCTTCATTGTCTGTTACACTTTTCTCTAGATGGAACAAAAAGAAAACTGACTTTACTACGTAAGAATTCCTTAATAACTTATTTCAGATTGCAAAAAAAATCATGATACATTTTGAATATAACTTCATACAAAACTAGATTCATCGTATTTTAAATGACATCCTTATTTTTAACATATGTATAAGATAGTTGAAAAAAAATAAACTAAAGATAAAGTACAAAAGAAAGATTTTAAAGAAAGTGATTTTTTTGTTTTTGTTTTTTTGTTTTGCTTAAAGAAAGTTTCTTAAAATGAAAGACGTTCATAACATTTTTATTTGCCTTTATCATATCATTTTAGCAATTTCTTCAACTTATTACCAATTTCCCAGATCTTGTTTGAAAAAAAAATATATATAAATAAGTTTAGAAATTCTTTTTACCAAGATATTTTAAACAACTGTTCTAAAAGAAAATAGAAGATAATGTAAAATTCACAGCAACCAATAAGCAAAACGATTACTGAGACGCAAGTCGTTCTCCTCCACATGCAGCATTAATTAAGATAAATGATGACTATTGCTTCAAATCAGTGACAATGATTTCATTTTTATCATGATTTAATTAAATAGACAATTAGCAAACACTTTTAATTATTAAAAGTTGTTCCCACATTCTACGTGAACCAAATGAAGGAACCAGCAAAAATGACTCAAATAAAAAAATATGCAAATCGTTTTCGTACAGATAATATAGAGACAGAAATTTATAACTTAATGAAATTTTGATAACTAGTTAACATCAATTAGCTAATTAAATCGTGAAAAACATGTAATGGCAACACCGTAAGAAATTCATTTGAATTCATTGGGAGCTGCACTTAATTTACCAGATGACCCTTAATTTCACAATGCTGAGCTAAAGATGGGAAATGGTACCAGCAGAAAGTTGTTATGTACTGTGTGATCAGCATTTAAAAAAGTTTTAAATAAAGTTAGCTAGCTCTTATTTTGCCTTTTTTGTTTGTTTGTTTTTTCATCAAGGGCATTATACTGTGGAACTTTATTTAGAAATACTTTAACAGCAGTTTTAGCATGATGTAAACCTTATTAAAAATAAACGTAATTTTCAGCAAGGTTTTCTTCTTTAGTTTCATCGTACACAAAATGTTAAACTATGATAAACTTAAGGCATCTGACTACGTTCGGAACCGTGATTTTGCAAAAACGTATAAATGCATAGTATTTAGGATATTTAGTGTCACTTAGATTAGAAAATGTATATAAAATTGATTTAAGAATAGTATTACAAAAAAAAAATTATTTAAGTACAATATTTTGACAAAAAATAAACATGGAATGACCCATTTTCAAAATATTCTCCTTTTATGAAAAATGCTTCTATTATAATAATATTTTGCCTGTATATAGCTCAGACCTCCGTACAGAGGATGAACTAGAATTTTTGAAATCTATAACTTAGAAGTGGATTTATCCACATTTTACTACAACAGAGGGGAGAAATTTTAAGAAGAAAACGTTGATAATTAATTCAATTGGTGGTAACTCTGAAAATAATGTGAATTTTTCAAAAATCCTAGTTCAGACTCACTGGAGAAGTCTTTACTTTATGTAAGCACACACACACACACACAAAATATTGGTTTTTTAGAAGCATCTTTTATAAAAGAAGAACATTTTGAAAAAAAGGCTATTTTAAGTTAATTTTTGACAAAATATTTTACTTAAATAAATTTTTATTGTAATAATTTTCTTAAAACAACTTTATACATGTATTCTAATCTAAGTGACACTAAATATCATGAAAATTATCCATTTATGCTCTTTTTTAAAATCACGGGTTCCGAACGTAGTCGGATACCTTAAAAGATGTATAAAATAATTACTATGGTTTGGTATAAGCGTTGTTTCAAATTACTTCTCGGAAGTATACTCTTTATGCTGCTTAATATTTAATATTCATTCTGAAGTTTGTGCTTAGAATGACTGAATTTTGAAATTTTAAAAGTTGTATTTAGCTGTTTTATTTCAAACCAACCATTTTAATAATACCAGAACAAAAAGTTTTACTAGATGTAAAAAAAGGAGAAAGAAAAAAAGAAATCATAGCTCATTGGAAAAAACATTTATGCAAAAATTATGACCTTTAGTAGTAAGTCGTTTAGTTAAATTTTAAATTTTACTTAATTATAATCAATATTTTTAAAAAAAATTAATAGATTATATAAATTTTAAGCGGAAAAAAAAACAGCATGAACTTTTATTTTATTAATTAAACTAACAAAAAAAAAGTAATAATAATTTCATTCAAGGTTTAAAATCTATTTTTGAAACATTTAAAAGAATTGGGTTTGGTTGATTAAGTTCTAAAGTTGCCTTTAGAAGACAAAATAGTCACATTTTTGTCACAACTGTTTTGTCTGCATTTTTACCCCATGCCACATAAGGACTTATGAGACCCAAATGGACTTTAAAGACAGTCGAATCAGATGAACTACTATTCATAATTATACGGTAGAGTACACAGACCTCTCTTTTGGGAAGGGATGAGCTATACATTCTAAAAACCAAGTTGACGAAAGCGCTGAAGAGACTCTCTATGGCAGGGATGGCGAACCTTTTTGAGACGTGGGCCAAATTTTGTTCATATTTTTTTAGTTCGAGCTTGTGGGTCACCATTTGCACAACCACCATTTGCCCATTTGCACCAGAGTTCAGTTTAAACATTTTTAACTAAGTATTTTTAAAATTCAATAGTCTTAACGAGTAAAACGGACATGGTTTGACGAATTAAAAAATTTTAATGGGGTTAAAAATTATTTAGTGTTTGGTGCAAATGGCAATAAGTGTTGGAATAAACAAGGAGCAATGAAAATTACATACAATATATATTATGGAATATTACTTATTAATATATATGACAATTTTTGAGCCAGAATCAGACTTAATTTTAAAAAGGAACTTTATTCAAGGAATTCTCGACATCATCTGACGCTAAGAGGCGGAAAGAAAAGAAAGGCCAAAGTGAAAACTAAGTGTGTTGCCACTTAACGCAGATGTTAGAAGTATCTCGGATTTTATGAGTGTACTTGAAAGTTAATGCTGACATATAGGGCTATTTATAATGATCTGGAATCAGAAATGTTTAGTGGTGAGGCCATATGTTTCGGAGAAATAAATGGGTGATTAATTTGATATTTGAAGATGCAATGAAAAATAAAGTTAAGTGCTAGATAGGGGATTCAATTTTAAATCTAATTTAATTATCCTTACACACACACACACATATATATATATATATATATATATATATATATATATATATATATATGTATAACAAAATTTATTATTAAGTATATAATGAGAAATCTGTTGCTGTGTTTATTTTCAAATAGTTTTTTAATATTAGTTTTATATCTCGTATTCATTAGTTTGACGCATTTCACAGTAAGTTCCCTGTCAAGTCTATTTATATTAGAAGATTTTACAAAGTTTATAGAAGAAAACAATTTTTCACACGAATATGTGGACCCAAATTCGTTAAAAAAAGCATTAAAACTAGTATTTTCATTGTTATAAAATTATTTAGTAAAGAATTCCATACGTGTTTAATATATTTTCAATTTTTACTGTGGGATCAATATTATCTGCACTACTTTCACACAGTTTTTTTACTTCAGAAATCCAGTCTTCAAATTTTGTTTTTCCCACTACGCTGTTTTGAAATTCAACTAATTCCATTTCAAAATTATCGATATCTAGCTACATAAATTCGGTTAACTCCATTGTTTTAAATTCTGTTTGGTATGGATATAAAATAAAGGGAAATGTATTTTTTAAACTTTTAAATTGATTGAATCTCTCCTAAAAAGCTTGTTTTATTTCCTGTATAATCATTAAATATTTTTTAATTGCATTTTCTTGAATGGCGACGGAGTATTCAAAATTATTGTGTTTTAAAAATGTTTTTGTAATTGAGGAAAATATTTCATTATTTTCATATCCAAATCCTTAGTAAAGATGCCAAGTTTCGTCATAAATATTTTGATATTTTCAATCATCGTTAAAACAATTAGTCAAGGCTTTTGAAGTTTTTTATTCAGTTCATTAAAATACTGAATGATGTCGCATAGCAACATTAAATCTTTTAACCGATGTATAGTAAATAATTCATCGAAACTATTGTCTTTTTCAATTAAAAAGGGAGCTTAATTTCTTCTAATAACATTACACAGCGATTAAAGACTTGACCAAAACTAAGGCATCACACGCTGTCCTTCAATTTCCTCTAAGAATTGTGCAAACAACAGTTTATAAAAAGCTCTTCCGTTTATAAAAAGTTGATTATTTTTATTACACTTGAAATTGTTTTTAATCCATGCTTCGCAGATAAAACTTGCTGGTGTATTATGCAATGAAATTCAACAAGAGAATGTGAAATATTTTGCTTAAGATATATACAGAAAAAATCCAATGTTTTTGCCTTTCATACAAGATGCATCTTCTGTTGTTACAAAAACTATTTTCTGTAGGTCAATATACATTTCTTTAAATGCAATATCACAATTTCTTTAAAAATATCAAGATGGTGCACTTTCCTTTTAACATTATTAGTTTCATTAACTCTTCTTTCATTATATATTTAGAATACAATGATTTCAGAGAAGACATTTTGTATTAACATTCCTAATATACATACAAATTACTTATAAATGCGTTTGAAATGGATGCCACTAAGTTCAACACTGGTACTGACTGGTTCAGGCATGCCAAAATTGCAAGTGAAAAATTGCTTTATCAAGAATAACATACATGCACATGGCGCCCACCGGCACCTCACTAGGTGAAACATAGAGGGGACGATAGGAGTGCTATGGAAGTCTCTTTCTACAAACATAATTGAACATAACCTTACAAAAGTGCATTTTGTCCGAAGAAAAAGTTTTAAATATGGCTATTTGCTCTGGTATGTTGATTTTTTTCAACAAACAAAAATGAGTGCAAAGTTATACACACTTCATTTGTTACTTCGTAAACACTTTTGTTTAATTTCAAATACTACATATTTCTATATACATTTGTAGTCATTTGCGTAACTTTGGAACTGTAATGATCAAACTGAAGGTTATAGACAGCATTTAAATTGCTTTTGTGTCAATACGATGCTTGAAAAATACAAATAGAATATAAAATAATCCACACAAACTAGAAACTAGAAACCCGGGTAGAAATCGTGGGTCAGTGTCTGACCCACGGGTCATAGGTTCGCTATCACTGTTCTATGGTAAAATTTTAAAAAAAAATGTTGGTCTACGGGAGAGGGATTAAAACCCCAAACCCCACTCTTTATACGTCTTTTTTTATTAAAATTTCATGGAATAGGAAATAATAAAGATTCTAAGAAATAATTTTTCACTTTGCAATTAGTCTGATGTATTAAGTTTTATTTATTTATTTATTTTACTGGCACATAGAGAAAACCTCTAATATAAAGCTTATATTGATTGAAAAATAAATCTGAATGTATAAGGTAATTACTGGATCTGCTCTAATTTTTACAAATCAAAAATAATTCTATTTGAAATACAAACTATTGGTATAAATAATTTCAGTGCGTAGATTTTTTTTTTATCATCATCACAAACTTAAAAGTTGACGGAAAAAAAAGAAGCTTTATTTTTAAATGTTTTATTACAGTTTTTTCCTTGGAAAAATTGGAAACATAACGAAGAAAAAAAAACTTTTATACTCTGAATAAATATTTTTTTTCCCTTCTATAAACGTGAAATGGCTAATAATATTTAAAAAAACTCGAAACATAATTGTTTTGATAAAGATATTTAACATACATTTCTTTATAAAGTTTTTATAGTGAAAGAGATTTGTATTTTATTTTTAAGTGATTTCTAAACAAAAAAAAGTGCTCTTTGTAGAGAAAAAAATATAAAGTTTAACATAACGGAGTGAATAAAGGTAATGGAATGTTTAAAACATTTTATAAAAATACATCTGCCATTATAAGCGAGGAAGGGTTACTTAGAAGTATTGATATATTTTTCTCCTTAAGAATAAAATAGTGTGTCTTATTTGAAATAAGTTTAAGTATGGAAAAATTGCTGTATTCGAAAATTTTAAGGCTTATAAAATATTTTTAAAAATATTTATCGAGTATTTGGGAAAATTCTTTTAGAATGGAAACACATGAAAAAGAAAATAAGCATATTTTATTCAGGAAAGCGAGTTGAATAATAAACAAAATGAAAAATTTCTATTTATTTTGTTTTATTCTATTCGCAATAAAAGCGTACTTTAATTTTTTAAGGAAAATGTAGTTTCATGAAACTGCACTAGAAGCTTAATTATAGAGGAGATTACATATATTTTGTTCTTTAACACAAATTGCATCCTAATTCAATCCAAAAATTTGTATTTCAAAAAGGTATAAAAATATATAGATAGCTTGAAAAAGATTATTGTCCTTGAAAAAAGTACCTTGTTGGATTCATTGTTTCACAAATCAGTGTATAATTTACTGTTATTCAGAAGTCAAAGTTATGAACTTTATTACGTGTGGTATGAGTGATTACGTGTGATATGATTTTATACGTGTGTGTACTTTTTTACGTGTATGGGTTCAGTAATGAATTTAAGGCCTGATTTGCAATTCATGCCAAAAAATCCTTGCTGCAGAGTAAATTTGATTCTTTAAACTTGTACATAGCTTTATACGGATTCTTGAAGAAAAAAGAGGTTAATTGGACATTCATAGAAGAATACTTTTATACTGACACACAAAAAATGTATTTTTTGAAATTTTTTTTAAAGTTTAAATGTTTTTCTTTATCATTATAGGAAGGATTTATACTGAAGTATTTTGTAATTCAAATATCCCCCGATGCAATTGTTTCTACGGTTGTACTCAAGTTCTCTAAAACAGATAAATTTTTGGTACAAATAACTGTAAAATCTATCGTTTTATTTGTCAGTAATTTAATATGTAGTTTAAATTCTGGAATCTAATCAGTGAAATTATCGAAGCTTTTAAATCTGCAATGAATATTCAACTCTATACACTTCATAAAATCAAAATTGTTATAAATGAATTACAAATTTTTTGTAACATAAATTGCTAATAATGAATGCACTAATTATGTTCAATTTAGGAGAATTTAAAAATTTCGATAAAAATTACATTGTTTTGGTGCCCAGTTTAAGACAGTTCTTAAAAAAGAAGAAGAGACATTGTATTTTCAAAACCACAACGTTTTTCAGTTTTCCTAAAGAAATTTATACATATCTTATGCTAAATATATTCATCTTATATTAAATTGATTTATTTCAATCTCATTAATATATTAAATTGATTTATTTCAATCTCATTAATATATTAAATTGTTTTATATCAATCTTATTAATATATTCAAATATTTGAACATTATTTAAATAGCAAGTGTTTAGTATTTATACGTAAATTACTTTTCTTTACTTTCACTTCAGGCAAAGCTATTACTACATGAATAATGCATTTTTTTTTTTAATTTTTGAAAGGGTATTTCGAACTTTTCTGTGTATAGCTAGATGTAGTGCTTTTCATTAAAGAACAAATATATTTTAAATATTTTTTTCCCTTTTTGGGAGGAATTTATTATTCTATAAAAATGTGAAAAAATGCGTAAAAAACCATTTTATTGTATGTTTAACAGGCTGATATGTAATAATTATGCTGTACGTGTTCTGATCTCTGAATATTTTGTGTGTGTGTATTATATATATTATCATAGGATGGAAGGCCTATGAATATGGTATCATTACATTTTCTGTCTAATATAGAATAAAAAATGTATGAATACAAAAACTGTGCCTAAGTCATTTTTTTCAAGATTTTATCTTTTTAATTTATTGCCAATAAAGAAGATCATTCGTTCTAAAACAGACAATCCAGTAGTACAACAATGGAGTGATTTTTTATCAAAAATCAGCCGATACTGGTTCTCAATATTAATCGTGCCTTACACCAAAATTTCAAAATGACCTCAAATCCATCCCTACTTAGACCATTCCTTCCCTAAATCCCAGCGTACCACTTTTTCAACGACAGACGAGGGAGGAAATAGGATTCGAAAGACAGACAGGCAGACACCAAAACTCTTGCGTACCGGAACCCGAACTTTCAGATAAAGAAATGAAGGTACGAAAAAGAGAGAGAAGAGGGCAATAAAGGAGTGGAGGAGGACACTGCCAAAAAAAAAGGACGAAGTGAGGGCTATTATATGCGGCGGCCTAGAGGGCTTGCTCGAGGACACTTCCTTCCTCCCCTTCCTATGGGGGTAGAGGAAAATCACGTGACACTCGTTTTTCACGCTTGTTCTTTTTGCAGCTTGGCAGCAAAGAGGGAAGTGCATGGCTCTCTGGATTTATTCTCGAATTTTTATTGCTCCAATTTTTTTTTCACCCGGTAAAGTTCTCGAGATTCCTCAGGTCTGATGACCCCCCTCCTCCCAGATCAGGTTTTTATTGGACTTCGCATTTCGATGAGCAATAAAACGGACCCTGGGTTTTCTTATCGGGTTTCAGACCGGGCATGCGAATGCAATTTGGGAACGATGGGGATTTTATGCAGGGATGGAGGGGGGTATTCACTTCGGATTCCCTTTCTATACCAGGATTGCCTAACTTGATGGAAGCTTGGGATATTATTGCTTCTTGTTATGTGGTGGAAGCGTAAATAATAATTTCCTACCTTGCGATTGTACTTTTTTGAAAGATATTTCTTAAAGCAATAAACAGCGATAAATATTACTTTAATTCGAGTATTTCATATTAATGCTAGTTTTACGATAGTATAACCCTCACTATCTTAAACTTCTCATCCCTTTTATGATGACAGTTATAAGTGATTTGCATAAATTTCGGAGGCATTCCTTTGAAAGATGTGCTACTTAATCAGAGATCAGAATTCCAGTCCCTCAGAACAATATATGAGTAATGATTTGAACTAATAAAAATTTTCCATGCAGTATTGTTTTATTTTATATTACAATATGGTGTATTTTAAACTTTCTGAAACAAAATTTTAATTTAAATTACTGTAAAATACCAATTAAAACCTGTTTCTATATTTCAATAATCAACGGGATTGTTCTACGTTTATAACTCATTATTAGTCTTTTAAATGAGAATAAAATGAAGTATAACTTTTGTAAAAAAGAAAGAAAGTATTACAAAGGGATTCTTTTTGTCAATAAATTACACACACGTACAAAAATATATTATTTATAAAAAAAGTCATGAAAAGGATGTACAATAGGAATTTTTTAGTTTTCAGCAAACGCAAGATACGCTGCAGATTAATTTTAAATTTATCGCACTTCAACAAATGACAAAAGTCATTTTATAAAATTCTTAAAGTAGGGTCAGTTTAAAAAGGGAGCTTTCGCATTAAACACTTACCATATAACTTTTAAAATACATGTCCTCCTTCACCATTTCATACAGCAGGAATACCTTCCAAATTCAGATTAAAGGTAAATTTATTTTTAGAAACTGTTTCTTTAGGATTTCTAAGACATTCTTTTATAGTTAAAGTACCAAGCGTGTTAACTACGAGTACAAAAATGTAAAATACTGTAAACAAGAATATAGAGGGGGGAGACGTGTCTTTGTAAATAAAGTCAGATTAAGCTTAAAAAATAATGGACTTTTATATATATATATATATATGTATATATCCTTGCGATTTGTCGGCTGGGTGGCGTAGTTGTACGCTCAAATTTGCGAATTCGACCCCTGCCCAAGTTGGTTAATTTTCATAATGCAGAATTGATAAATGCCTCTAGAGTGCCTGTTTGATTGGGTTGCTCTGGGCAAAATTAAATTAGTATCTCATCGTCAAAGCTCAGGTGCCTCCTCTGGGTGGATACTGGGCTTCAAAATTACATTGCGACAGCTAGTTATCTACCTATACGGTGCCGCACTAAAAAGTGATACCAGTTCCCAAGGAAAGTACTAGGTCTGCAGTGGTAAAAATACCAATCTACAGTTTCGTGTGTTGAGTTTTATTTGCTAATATGTAAAGGTGGAAAGGAGGAATTTTTGTGCCAATTTATTTTACTGATGTAAATGATCGTTTAACAGGACGAAGCAAAGGTATTCAAAAATTAATAGATCTGACACATATACAATACCTTATAAAATTAATACTTTAATATTTTAAAATCAAAGCATATAAAATATAATATGTTAAGATAATTCATGAAATATTAGTTATTTTGCTTTCATTTAGTGAATGATGAGCTAAATATTGATTCTGATAGTGGTTTTACTGAAATAAATGGCCTGTGTGCTAAAATTTTTAAATTATTTATTTCTAAGGAAATGGGAGAAAAAAGATCAATGTTTTCTCAAAAAAATCTGACAATGAAAGGATATTTTCGCGTTTGATTTTTATTAAAATTCACATTCTAAAATATATTTAAAACATCTCCAGCATGTATTTGTTTTATTTAACTTTTCAGCTTTACATTTGAACTAATGACAACTCAAAAAAGAAACGAAAATAATCCTCAAAATATTTTAATTTACAGTTTTTGTTAAAATATTTCGAGGGCTTTCTAAAAAGTTTCCACGAAGTAGAAAAACAGTACTAAGCACACATGATTCTATTTTTTATGTTTACTGATTGTTTTAAGTTTTTTATTTAACCGACAAAATAATTTTTTAATGATGTTGCTAAGAATGTAAATAAGTTTAACTCAAAAAACTTGCTGTTTATGTTTTTATTTTTAAAAAAAATTTTAAATCTGAGTTTTTTTAAATTTGGTTGAGATGATTATATAGCAGCAGCAAATATTTCTCATCGCTTTTACAATTTAAAAATATATTTAATTGATAAATCCAAATGATAAATTTAAATGAAAGTATCTCAGATAAAATGAATAAAAATTTATAGATAATTTAATGCAGAATATAAAACAAATGCACAAAACAGTATAAAACAAAATCTTTTGATATACCAGAAGATATTCCATTAATTCCAAAGCCCCTATATTTACATAATTCCCAAATTCTATTTCGGCTTACAAAACATGTATTTTATATCATATCATTTTTTATTCTCTTATTTAAAAACTACATTATAGTAAAAAAACAAGTCTTTTACTTCAGTATAATTCACTGTCTCGAGAATATTTTCCTTTTTTTCTCCTTAAGCATCTTAGATTTCAAACATGAAACAAAATGTTTGAGTTAAATTTTTTCTTCTTCTTCCTTTGATTATTCAGTATCTATAATCCAAAGATATGAATATTCTAAAAGTCAAGGCTACTGTCCTGTTCGTTACATAAAAGGGGACTTTATTTTTAAACTGAGGTACTAAGTCTGAACTAACAGTCTTGAACTACGTGATAGGCAAGGAGATTGTTAAAAGATTCGGAGACTATTGCTTCCTGTATCTTTTATACCCTCACTGCTTTTTCCCCTTTTTCCTTTTTTCTCCCTCGACTGCTGTCTTTTCAGACTTCAGCCTAAAATGGTCTATACAAAGTAAAAGTAGAATAATTGGCAAACATTCAACAAAATTCGAGTCAGGCGATTAGACAAGATAATAACATACACGCAAAGAGAGGAAAAAAAATCTTGGAAGATTTTAATATTTATAGCTTTTCTTATCTAAATACCAAATACTTGCCCCCTCATGCTCTTGCTGTGAATTGTGAATATACTTAAGTAAAAAGCAAAAAAACATTTATGCTCCCGAAATGTTACTTGATACATAGAGAGAGAGAAGTAATTAATCTTTATTAATTATTTTTCCAATAAAATGTTTCTACAGAACTGGCCATTTTGTCAACATAAAAAAGAACAAAAATACATTTTGATCTTAAGTAATACACATTAATAAAGTTTAATTAAACAGAAAACGAAACGACAACACTGGAATATTTAAATCGTCCGTTTAATTAAACTGCATCTTAAGTGAAAAGTAAAAAAAAAAATAAGATTTTTTTTTTTAATTGGAATTATCAATGAAGAAAGATTTCGAGAAAAATGGATCCCCTGTTTTCACAACAATAATTTATCAAGGCTCAAAAAATATTTTCGAAGTGAATATTCTAAAAATGCGGAGAATAATTTATGAACCTGTTGAAATAGTTGACATTTTTTGCTTAATCGGTTCGTTGCTACGCAATGAAAGGTAAATAAAGCATTTTACTGTTGATAATAAACAGTATACGTTCAACGATCGAAAAAAATGCAGTTGATATAGCAAAAATAAATTCATATTTTTTCTTTTTAAAAATACAAATAGCTCATATCTATGCTTTCCAAGCACAATTTATTTTTAACTGTCATATAAATTTTATTATATAAACATATATAAAAAATAGTATGCACACATTCAAATTTAGTTATTTAGTTAATACATATGTTCAATTATTTATATTAAAGTGGTCTTCTCGTTTAATGTTAAATAATATGACCAAAATTCGGAATATTTTTTCAGATATAAAAGTACTCACAAACATTAATATTATATTCTTTCTTCACTATTCTGTAGAGAATCCTTATTTTGTCATACTACTAAATTTTATACGAGTTGACACATTCTTTGTTTTATAAAATGTGTTTCGCACTTTTTCTCCTATACCGTAATGTTAAATGAGCTATCCCATTACATGTTAAAAGGAAAAATTAATTATTCGTTTTTAAATTTTAAAACTCTATATTACAACCGAATGTATGAGTTACAATGTTACGAATTTTTATGTGAATTGAGGCATTTTTCTGTACGAAAATGTATTTCTCGTTAAGTTCACGCTCTCGTACAAATGGCAAAAACAGCCTTAAAAGAACAACAATTTTTTAAATTATTGCAATAAGGTTATCCACCAACGAACATAACATTCAGTGATGATGATATAAATTACCCCAAAGGAAACAACATATCTGTATTTAAATTTTCTTCGTCTTCTAAATTCTTAGAAGACGAAGAATTCTTCTTCTTAGAATTCTTGTCACAGTTTAAAATAATATCTCATGATATTTTGTTCACTCTTTCAGACTGCAAGCCATTATCCATCAAACACTCTATTTCATTAGTAGTTTTGATATCGCAGGAAGAGAATACTTTCCTTTACCCCAGCTTTTCTTGAATTATGTCTAAAGGAAATCTATATATTTTTTTATTTACTTATCTATTTTTTTTTGCTTTACCATTTGACATTACAGCATTCGCCATAATGAAAAGAAAAAAAAAAACTCCACGTAAACATACCAGGAGAAATTCAATCAAGAACAATAAATATATAAAACATAAATTCAATTCAAATCAAAACAAAACTGACTAGGATGGTTGAGAAAGAATGTTATAGCATTCCTTTATTTCACGCAATGTCGCGTTCTACTTTTATGCCACATCCGTTGTAGATTTCATGACCAATTGAACTGGTTGAAATAGACACCGGCTTCGCAAATCTCACTTTATCGGTCAAATTCATTCACCCACTTTTAAACATTTTGCTCCATCATACCTCATTGGTACGGTCAATACAGTCTTTTCCGTAAACTTCCATAATCTTCGAAGGGTTGTTTTTCTCTTACAAAAAAAAAATCTTATTACATCTTGTTACTATAGTTGGCGATGTAGTCATTAACGCTATTTTTTCTGGTGACTTATATGAACGGATTGGTACATAGAATCCCTTGATCTTACAGTTCGCTTAATCCAAAAGGTTCTCTAGTTACCTTTTGAGGAAATAACTTCATTCTTTTCTAAATATTTTAGTACTTTAAAATTGATTTGAGCGTTATTCATCGAAATATATATTTTTATGTGGTACGAATAATCTTCAAACACAAAGAAAAGGTTCACTTAAAAAGCAGGCATGTACTTTCGGAGTAAAACTAATTTATTCCGGAACTCTCTATCCAGTATTTGCGAAAGATTTAATAAACAGGAAATATGGTGACATGGTGATATTTCGTGAACAAATTAGTCGGCAAGTGCATCACCAAGTTCAATCCTATTTATTTACTATTTTTGAAATAGCAATCTTGTTACGCAAACGATGTTCGATACTGTTTCAGTAGAGAAGTTAACCGAATTCTAAATTTATCTTCTCGAAAGACTGCAAGTCCAAGTCAGTGCTCTAGTCAACAGGAAGAGTACTCAATCTTTAAGTGGTACGTTATTAGCTGAGGTGTTCGGTCAATATGTGCAAATCTTTCCTCAGATGTCAGAAACTTCAGAATCCAAACATGACATTATTTAAAATATTGAAAATGATATACGATCCTTACTAGTATTTCTGTAATTCGAGACTGAATTCAGATATCTTGCCAGGTTTTAAAAACTATCATGATCTTTTAAATGATGCTTTGTAGCGATTGAATCATAAGGGGTCTTCATCCAATCTCTCACAAAGGCGATTTATTTGGGAAAGACGTACACTCTCCAAACATGCCTGCAAAGCGCAAGATGTATTCGAAAAGTGAAAAAGTTGTATCACTCGGTTTCCGAATGACAGCATCACGGGATAAAAGTAGACTTCAATAAAGAGCATCGCCGAAGTGCCCAAACATTTTGTCCTGTAGCTCTTCGGTACTCCAGGAGAATAATGGAATGTAAGCAATCTCCATCCATATGACTTTTTGAAGTTATTCAGA
Organism: Trichonephila inaurata madagascariensis; assembly: GCA_019973955.1. NCBI lineage: Eukaryota > Metazoa > Arthropoda > Arachnida > Araneae > Nephilidae > Trichonephila > Trichonephila inaurata. The sequence goes on along the minus strand of BMAV01011916.1, from coordinate 294,656 downwards.
ACAGTGTTAAATATTTAAACTAATCTGTCAGACTGTGGGTTGTGTGCTGTTGTCCGGTTCTTCTGAATACGTAAAAGATGGCAGATGTAAGTGCTTTAACAAACATATCAACATTTTTTCTTCGTCTTTCTTCTACATTTAAAAATTGTTTGAATGTCTCTTTGCAAGATCTTGATTCTACAAGCTGTACTTAAAAAAATGTAACACCTCCAAATGAAATTAATGCTTGTATGTTTGTTCATTTTCTTGGCTTTAAAGTCAATTTTAAGGGTTCCTCATTACCGCAGATTATACACTTTAACGTTGATCGATGACGAGGCGTATTTAATTTTCTTAATAACTCTTAAGTACAATCTTTTTAAAAAATTCTCATCTCGTTACAACGCCAGCACCTGAGTTACCAGAAACGATAACATGAGAACAATTTTTGACACTCCTTATTAACTTCATAAAATTTATTTTCCAACTTTTGAGAAATGGGACATTATGCGATTTATTTCTTTTTCTAAGATAGATATTCATACCTTTAAATACAGTTCAAAACGTCTAGAAGTTCCAGATTTGATGGCACACAGAAAGGCAGTTTTCAAAGCTTTAGTCTTAATAAGTCTGGTAGGCAGCAATGTCTCCTTATCTCCAATTGCAGAGATGAAAAATTCGGAGGCAAAGAATTCTTCGAACTTCCACAGGACAAGTAAAAAAAGGCATCTTGTTTTAATTCTATATATTTCTATAACCTTCCTTTGTGTATTAGTTTTTCTGCTTAAAGTTCGTCCTGGTAGAAATCCACCAAATATAAATCGCCGAAGTAGCATTCGAGGATCTTTTCGATGGAATCTGAATTTCTGATCTGCGTAGTTGGAATAGCTGTACGAAATATTTCATCTGCCTGACCATAAAGAGCTATTACAAGATGTGTTGTTGTCCAATTATCGCTCACATTAGTTTTAGAGATGTTGTCTCAATGCATCCTGAATCCAGCTTAAAAAGTCTGACTATCCTAGGTAAAGCATTTGGTCATAAGACGAGATGCAAGAAGTCTGTGAAATGACATTATCAGGATGAGTCTCAAGAAATTCCTGACATTTATAGATATCTTGGAACTTTTCATTTCTTCTTGTACGGTTTTTATTACAGACTTCATTTTCTTCACCAATCATTTCATTTATTCTTCATCATCCATCAAAGCTTTACATTACTCTTCCATTGCTGTTTCTTTAAGATGTGTCACTGGCATTCACTTCAAAAAATCCCATTCCTGACATTAAATGTTACCTGGTGGATCATTTCCAGACGTAGTCAAAGGTTCTTGTAATTAACAGGCTGGCTGTTCCGGAGTAAATCTCAATTTGTACTGGAGCTATTTAGTATTTACAATAGGAAACAGTCAACGCATGCAAAAACTACAATAAGATTAATTGAAAGTTCACTCAGCAATACAAATCCGTAGTCACAATATTACATTATCAATAAAAGCACTTAGTTCCTCTCAAGTTCTCACTCTGCTGTTGCGTCCATGCCTTGTTATTATATAAGCTGTGTACTAAGACTGTCAAACTGACTCGCAAAATAATCATTCTACAAGCGGGCTTTTCAGACTTTAAGTATTTATGACCCGCGTTTCAATTATAATTTTAATCGCATAAAAGCCCCATAAAATAACAGAGTACTGAATGCAATAATAAAGACAAGCTATGGCTACCATACGACCTTATTTATAAAGCACAAATATTATCAAGATAAGACAGTGTTTCTCAAAATGTGGGGTGCGCTCCCCCCTGGGGGGCAAGCATATCAAAAATAAAAGATTAAAAAAAAATATTTACTGGAATGAAGTGAAACAAAATACTTTCTGACGTAATAAAAAATACACATTTACGCTGATATGATTTATATATATCATCTGCAATATTACGTCATCAAAAAATATAAAAGCTTTTACTTCAAAACCTCATTAGCGATCTTTGATACTATAACCAAATGTGAAAAACATTTTATTTGATTTGCCGTAATCCCATGATGAGAGATTTTTTTATTACGTTTTCTTTTCAAACCTAAAACACTACTCTTTCAGAGAAAAAACAAAACCCAGACCAATAATCAAAAATATTTTAGGAAGATAAAAAATTCATCACTGTTATATTATTGAAATATTGTACACACGTGCTTATGAGCATCAGAATGTGTTGCTGCGGTTTGACCTTCAGCGAACTTACTTGTACGGTTAGTTCCGACCCTGTTCTTATGTATTAGTTTTTTCATTAAGGGAAGTTGTAAATAAACTATTTCTGCTGCGCTTTTTTTCTTGTAAATACTTTTATGATTTTTGGAGAAGCCCAGAGAGCACTTTGAAGGATTACTTGGCGAAGATTTATTTTTATGAGTATTCTCAAACATATAAAGCATAACGAAAAACGTTTCAAACAATTTTTTAGAACATCCATATTGTATTAAATACACTTTTAATCCGGGAGCGGTCACGCCGAGCACAGAGTGCACGAAATCGGTAATTCGGGCAAAACTGTTTAATTGTTACCAATGGCCCTGACACTATCTTCCTGTTTGACAGTCGTAACGTGAACTAATATATATTTGTCACATATCTACCTCTTTTTTGGGAGTGACAAACGAATTTTTTCAGTCTTAAGGTACTTGTTTTGACTGAGTTTCCGGAGCGATCACTTTTCCAAATATTTTTCTGTGTTCATGCTACATCCCCATGAATAGCTAAAAGTGATTTTGATTGCCTTGTTGTGCGGAATATTGTGTGGTTTTGGTAAATGAGCATGGTGAGCGGGTAAATGTTGGTAAATGATAGAGGCATATATATATATATATATACACTGGTGTGTGTGCAAAACTTAAACAACAATGTAAAATTTAGCAGATAGACATGAAATTGCAGAAAGGAGGTCTGGAGATCAGTAGAGGGAACACGTAAGACAGTAGAAACGTCATGCGTATGCAAATATCCAGGAACAAAACGTCAGAAGCAATGTGAGCGTACGCGAAACGCGTGATGTCGGCGCGTGCTGGCTCAACAGTAGAATATGAAATGAAGGACGGAGACACAATTCAACATATTCTCTGCAAAAAGTGCCAGTGGAGTCAGTTTGTGTGAAACATGGCTAGAAGAAATCACCTGGACGACTTCACACGTGGAAGAATGATCGGAAGAGAAGCTAGAGGGAGGGGCGTACTGTCACCGGTGCAGCTGCACGGTTCGAAATCAACAAAAGTGTCGTTTCGCGCTTGTCAAAGCGTTCCCAAACCACAGGGTGCAGCTGTTAGAAAGGTTGGTGTGGCCGCCCGATGACGACAACTGCAGGGGATGACCGATATATCATCCTGCAGGCGAAAAAAGGTCAACAGCAGTCACCAAAGCGCCATTGCTAGAAACTCTGGCACGCTTAACAGGTCGACAAAGTGTAGCGGTTTACTGGCGGCCGAGGCGCCTTCCTGGGGGCCTGTTCTGCCTGCGTCCCCAGGTACTGCCTCCCGTTGAAGATGGCCAGCAAGCCACCGTTTACAGTGGGCAGAGAGCACAAAAACTGGACAACTGATCAATGGAGTCGTCGTGTCACCTCTTTACGGATGAGAGTCGGTTCAGTACCAGAAGCGATTCTCAACGCGTTTTGATTTGGAGATTGGGACCCGGTTTATCCCAGTAACATCAGGAAATACATCGTTACGGTGGTCCTGTAAGGTTCTTGTCTGGGTTGGCATTATGCTGAACGGCGGAACTGAGCTTCACATTTTTCGACAGGGTCTTAACCGGGATTGCTATTGTGAGGGAGGTACTTCTTTCCCATGTGCATCTTTTCCAGTGCCATTGGCCCAGACTTCATTTTATGGATGACAATGCACGGCCATCGCACTCTTGCTGTTGAGCTGCTTGAAAGTGGGAATATCACTCGAATGGATTGGCCAGCGTGCTCCTTTAGATTTAAATCCCATCGAACATGTGTGGGATGCTTTGGGGAGAACGTATTGCCTCACGCTTACATCATCCGGGTACAACCAACAGCTCAAGCGGGTGGTGATTGAGGAATGGCACTCCTACCTCAAAAATGTTGCACCAGCTGTTTTCTGAGTATGCGGAGACGGTGCAAAGTAACCATTATGTAAGGGAGGGCATATACCATATTAAAGGAACATCACTGGTACTGAATGCTTCCTGTTGGATAGACAATCATGAGTCACGATACTATGCGTTCAATAAAGCTTGTTTTTGTTTGATTCCATACCGTATGCGTTGTATTCCTTTTCAGCGCCGATGCTTTCGTCATCCTTTACGTATATAATACTCTCCCTCATTTCAAATTTCCTTGTCTCTCAGATGATTTTCATTGAAGTTACTGGCAATAAACCACACTGTTGCGCTTAAGTTTGCACACCGGTGTATAAAATGGGCATCTTTGATCTCTATTGAAGAAGTTAAAACGAATAAAAAAGGGATGAACCTGCTTAAATAATGCATATTAAAAATTAAATTTGAGAAAAAGAGCATTGAAACATGAAATGAAAGAAAAATTTTTTCAAATGCTACCAAAGAACTCCATCAACTAAAATATAAAGCATGAATATCCAGAAGACACACTTTGCTTTGTCAAAAAACACACAAGCAAGCAAAAGTTCAACATCTATTTGTGTCCGAACATCAAAAAGGACTGTAAAATTACCAATAACCCAGAACAAAATATTACAGTTTGCCTGCAAATAAGACCCTGTAATGTTAGCAAAATGTTAGAATTTGTGTCCTTTTTTTAAGGTCACGCACATTTAGGCTTTTATTTTAGTTGTTTTCTTGGATTTTTTCCTAAAATTATCAAAGAAAAAATTGAAGTCTTTGAAAGTAAGGTAAGTATATTTTCTCTTAAAATGGGTATTTACTGGAATTACAATTTTGTGTGTGCAAAATATTGGTAAAAAGTTGGGGTGACTCAATAACCCGCTCGACCATTAGTATCGAGTGCGCGCTTGCTCCAGGGTCAAAACACGTTGAAGTCTTTTCACTTTAAATATTAAAAATAATATAAGTATTCTTCATCGGAATTTTATACGATTTTTCATTATTCAACATCAATTCGAAATGCTAATTCTGTGAGGCTTAAAATTACAGTTCGCTTAAAACTATTTATAATTTGAGGAATCATTTTAAGAAAACCATTTTACATTTTTGTTAACGGTACTTGGCTTTTTACTCTCCTTACAATTCAGTGATTATATCAATAATGTTTTATTTTCTTATAAATGAACTCGTGCAAAGAGCGGGTACTTAAGCCGATATACTTTTAATGTATCAGCGTGTGTGTGTGCTGTACAGAGTATTTTATAACTAATTAATTAATACTAAATTAAGAACAAGTTTAACAGGTATTAGCAACTTCCATGGGCTTGTCTATCAGAGCAAAGTTTTTTCAAAAGGAATACTTATGATTAGAAATTGACCCTCTGAGTTCTTTTTCTATAGCTGATATCCCCATACTTTGTCTTCTAAGCAGCCATCGCATTTTGCAATATGTTCCAATTTAAAAATTAGAGAAAGGAAAAATAACATAATAATTATCCTATTATATATTTATTTATTTATTATTATTATTTTTTTGCTTAAAAGTAACATATGCAAAATATAATACGTATGTTATTAATTTGTACGGTTTATAATAAAGATTGTAACTTTCACGTCAAAGTGCATTATTATTGTATTCAGTACATTATTAACGTATAAGGGGGCGATAAAAAATGTGATTGAAAAGGGGGGCGCCAGTATTTAAATTTTGAGAAGCACTGAGATAAGTATTAAATTTACTATATGTTACTTTTAAGTAAAAGTTATTTTCAACTTTTTGATATACTTGACCCTTCCACGTAGGATTATCCTCCCCCTAAAGGGGTGCAACCCACAGTTTGAGAATCTCTGTTCTAGATCTTTCTAGATTTTTCTAGAAACATTTTTTTTTGTCACCAAATCAATCGACGGAATTAATACTATTCATTTGCCATTACAGAAAATAAAAATCATTCTTGATTCAAAAAAAATTTTTCCGACTACGATACCCATTCGGCAAAAAAGGAAACTGAGTAATAAATCTTTGTAACAATATATATATATATATATATGCAATAACTCCAATAATTTAATTGTAATAGCTCTTGCATTATTTAATGTCCAGTCCTTCAGGACAACCATGTAATTATTTTAATTGGTTACCCGCCTGCCGGGAACTTAGGAAACTATCTCCATCCACCTCCTAAAATCACGTGACATCCCGTTGCCCATAAATACCGAGATCTGGAAATCGCGCGCTCTCTTCTCTTCTGCTCTCGCCTCTCTGCAATCATGTAACCAGCCAGCTGCCGCGCATTCTGTGTTTGTCTTTGTCTGTGTTTGGGCCATGATGTTTGTTTCTTGTTATGGGTAATGCCGTCCCTACTTGATCTTTATGTGTCTCAAGATGCGAATAAACTGGATTATTGATTTACATGAGTCCCTCTTCGATAATACAGTACTCGACCACTCGCCATGTAACACAGGAAAACCACACCACCGGCCACGCCCTACCTTTGGTTCGACATTGTTTAAATCAACCACTCGACACGACCTAGTATGCGCTTCTAAAGTTTTCTCTTTACATTAGTCGCCAGGATTGTTCTACGTGGGATATAAAAAAATATGTCAACATTATTTCAACCAAAATTATTATGTTATATATATATATATAATAACTTAAATTGATAACTACTCATAATTCGAATCTCCTTTATTTATGACATCTAATTCGTAGATCTTAATTCCCTATTTCGAAAAGCGTCTCACTTTATATTTTTCTAAACCATTAAAAACATTATGTTGGTATGTTTATTACTGATTATTTAGACCTTGAATTATTGATAGATTTATTAACGGTTCCAAGAAATACAAGACCATTAGTTCTTTCCATACGCCTCACAAACTGGAATTTAATGTTCTCTTAACAGTGATGCCATTTCTATAAATAAGTACTCATTTCTTCGCTTAAACACGTGACTGTATTTTTAATAATACGTTTCTCCATCTTATTCCCTTATTTAAAAACATGAATAATTCCCTCTCTTGCTCTTTGTTTTTGTCATCGTCAACTTTCAAAGCACATGTGTATTTTTGAGTTCTGTGTTTTCTGTGTTGAGCTGTAAAGATATGTTTGTGTGTCAGCATGAATAAAAGCTGGATATTAATTAAGAAGATGTTTCTTTGAAAAAAATCTGATCACTACAACCAGGATAATGCACTACATAAAACCCCCACTCGACACCACAGCACATACATAAATATATATGTATATATATATATATATATCAGAACTTTTAAATCTACAATTAAATATTGATAATAATTTTCAAAAACTAAAAGAATAAAGATCTGGTTTCAGAACAAACACATAAATAGTGTAATTTCAAAAAAGTTTTATAAATCTTGCTTACAATATGAATATTCTATCAACTTTATATTTACATTCACATTTATAAAGGTAGAAACAATCGTTTATCATAATTTTTCTTAGATTTCTCAAAATTTTTATTTATACTTGCAATAGATTAAATACCTTTAATTACAATGTCGTTATTTCCTGGTACCATAGTTAAAATTTACTGTATAATAGTCAGACAGATTAGATAGTGTGTATAGTATTGTACTGGAAATGTTCATACAGATGGTTTCTTTATTTTTTCTTATATTAGATGGGACAATGTTTTATGGTAAGTTATACAATTTATATTTGTGTTTAATGTATATCATTTTTGTGGCTTTGCACAATTTATAATAGCTATTGCTTTACATTAATTGTTTATTAGAGTAATGTTAGATAATACGTGTGATAGTTAGTTTAAGGCATTTTTCTATAAAAGTTTTCTTGCATTATTATGTAAAAATTTTCTGCTGAAGAGGAAGGTTGGAGCCCCATAAAGAACGCTTAATCCTACTTCACTACCCTTAGTCTGTGACAGTTTTGGAGAATATAATAGTTTTTCCTTTTGGTCAATTTGACTTTTTTTTTAAGTGTTTTTGTTTAGTTGTTTATGGTTATCACTTTCATTATTTTTGTTTAATTTTTATTTGTTTTATAGGCTATTTCTTTCTGTTTTTTGTTATGTGTTTAATGCTATTTATTGTATTATAATACACAACACACAAACACATATATATATATATATATATATTTAAATATATATAAATCAATCACAACATAATCAATTAAAAATTGAAATTATATGAATCTTATAATACTAAATATATATATATAAATGCATGTATATAAAGGGAAAACACACGTTCTAATCCAAAATAATAAGCAAATTTCTAGATCTTTCAAAAAAAAAATGAAGTAATCTGCAATTCTATCCATGAAAAACATTTTCGACGATGAATTTCAGTGTCTATTGCAGTAATATAACAAAATATCTATTAACTACATTGATAGAATGAAAGAATTCAGACGAATCTGCCTCAGGCTGAAGTGTCGTATGCCATTTATAATGTGTGTTCGTGATTCCCATTTGGTGGAAGAACAGTATTTGATGAACATGAGAAAATATTAGAAGATATTCTGTAGAGAATAATGATATCGAGAAAGATAGATTGGTAAAGAATTTTGCCAATGTCCCTGGTGCAGAAAATATAGATATGTTGGCGAGCAAATGTTTTCTCGTTCTCAACTTCATTCAGCAATACGTTTGTGCTTAATGTAGAATTTATTTATTTATATAATTCTGATGATTACTCTTAATAATTCCCTTACTTTATATTCATTACCAAACGATATTTATACTATAAATGATTTACTAATTTAATCGTCCATATAATTACGTTTCCATTACTGCACTTGTATACAGTATGAAATTCTATTTTATATTACACCCTAAATGTAAACGATTAGTAATAAATCCTTTAAAAAAGTAATGTTCGAATATAATACATCATTAAAAAAACAACCTAATTTTCTGAATATTGAAAAAAGAAACATATAAATCTTAATCAATAAAAATATTCTTACACTAGATGTTGCTCTAAAGTCAGGGGTGTCAAACTTGTATGATATAATGGGCCGCACGGTCTGTTGTAATATAAGTTGGGGACTGCATATTTGCGTTTTTCAAAAAATCAATAAAATATGATTTTTATAACGTATTATGCATTTATTAACGTAAAGCTCTATGTATTGTGTACTGTACACATGTAGTCGTTTTAATTTCGTGTTATTTTTTAAACTGAATCAATATATATTTTATATTTTTAATAATAAAAACAAAAACAAACATTTTCTTAAGAATTTCAATTTAAAATTTCTTTTTAGAAGATATTTGACATCAATTTTTCACAAAGCTAGTTATCAAGATTTAATTAAAAATACTGAGCTGATGTAATTTTAAAATGGACGATATATGTTGATTGGGGTTAATCTTATCTTTCTGAATTATCGCAATTTTCATTAAATAAAATAATTTCCCGCATAAATAAGTGCTTCCGAACATAATCATTATTCGCGTAAGAAACGATTAATATTAGGGAAAATATCTACTGATAAACACGAGTATGTGTAAAACTCTAGAATTCCAACTTCCATAGATTTTTGGTTCAACCAAGAACTACTTTGGATTTTAATTAATTTATTTGTAATTTTTCATCAACAATTTCAATTTTGATAAATAGAGATAAAATAAAAGTGCGCAATTAAAACTTACAGCTCTTAAAATTAGAATTAATAATATACTCTGTTTTAAACAATTTAATTTTGTGAGCGTATTCAGTAAATTTTAATTCATGGACTTAAATCAACGGATATTGACTGCTTTCAAAGTAAGACAAGTTTTCTTTTTCTATTTCTTTTCGCAAAAGTAATAATATTTAATATTATCAAATATAGTTGTAACAACATGATTTTTACCTTAAGGCTTAAAATTAATTTGATTAAGATGACTTGTAAAATCAACTAAGAAAGCCAGGTCCTCTATCGATTGTCCATTTTTTAATTCAGTAGATTCCTAATATTTTTATTTCGAAGAAAATTATAATCTCATTCAGCAATGTGAAGAATCATTTTAACACTTTATGATTTGAAAACCATAGAATTTCCATATAATATGGTAGATCGTTCTGTGAATTCATTCGCTATATCTTCAAAAAATGAAGCTAATTTACGATGATTCAGTCTACGTTCTCGAATATATTTACAAATTTGGTGACTATTTTTAACACATTCATATGTTTAAGACTTAGGAGCACAGTACCTGCTGGTATACAACGCGATGAAAATGCGCAAAATAATTATTGCCATGCTGTTTGTATGTTTTTTAATCTTGCAACAACTCGTGAGTACTATCGATCATGACAGGTTTACCATCATGCAAGGCAAACAAACTTTTCCAATAGTAATTTATATATCTTCAAAACATTAAACATATCAGCTACAGATGTTGTATTTTGAATATGACTGATTTCCAAAAGTTCTTCACTTATTTTTAAATCAGCAACGTATCCGTGAAAAAAAGCGACTAGCTGAGCGAAATTTCGAATATCTGTACTTTCATCAATATTGCAATGATTGTGAATTTTGATATTGAATTCTGTTGATTTCTCAAATTCTCTGCTATTTCATCAATTTTGCTACCAATTATATTTCGACATAAACTTACATTTTTAATTTGCTTAGTTTGTGCTGGACATAATACTTCCGCTGTTTTAAATAAACATAAAATAACAAATTTCCTTTCAGTAGTTTATTTTGATCTGCTTGCGAGTTTAAATGTAATAATATATAACTTCTACAGTAGTTGTATAGTCTTCAACACATTTAATGAGTGTGCTTTATTGTTTTTGAAGAATTGATCTCCCTATATCAGACACACACAATTCCGACAATTTGTCTTCACAAAGTTTTGAATAAGTATTAGTCATAGTTTGCTTCATGATTTCTGTCATGGTGTCTTTTAAGAATACATTCCATAGCTATTGGAATAGTTTTTAGATATTTAGCATATTTGAATCTTATTTTGAACACAAAAAAATATTACAGTTGCCATTTTCTTGAAAATTATGACGCTCCTTTTGAATTGATCTTTCTTTAATCATTGTTAAAATTTTGTTGTGCTTTCATTTGCAAAGGATTAAGTATACACTGCCCTTCATCTAAATATTTTTTAAACTTTAAAAAATCTCTGATTGCCTCTTGCTGATTGGACACTCTAAACAGAGAATGAGGAAGAGAAATAAAATTCGCACACATGACGAATCGTGTACCATCCATAGTAAAAAATATGCATAATACATTTCAGACTTTAATAAAAAAGTAATTTTATACTAAAATCAAATGAAAACGTTAAATAAAATATAAAAAAAAGTATTTTTAATCTTAAAATCCTTTCTATTATCGAAAACGATTTCTTTTAAAACATTATACAAGCAAATATATTGTAGATTTATATATATATATATATATATAAGGTTCACCTGAAATAAATTTCAAAATGAAAAAATTTAAAAGGAGGCCGCAACTTTTGTACTGGCGGGCCGCGTGTTTGACGCTCCTGCTCTAAGTTAGCATTAGTAACACTGGTTTAAAAAGAAAGTTGAATATTGCCAAATAAATGAGATTCAATGTGAAGCTATTTTTAGAATAGTACAAATAGAGTATATGCTCTTAAACTTTCCAACTCAAATTTTCTTTTGATTACGTAAACAAACATCTGAGTTAAAACAAACATCAGAGAATATGCATCCTAAAAACTCGTGCACAGTTATTTATTTAAAATAAATATAAAGAAAGGGTTATTTCACCGAAATTCCGATGATTAACTCATTTTTTCCACAATAAAATAACTTGATTCACTAATTAACTTTTAAAAAGTAGCTAACATTCTACCATAATAATTAAGAATTTCTTATTTTTATCCCCTATAAGTAATTTAAATTCAAAGGAATAATTCAAAACAAGTACTAAAACATTGAAAATTATTTTCTGTTTTTACCGGATAGTTTTTACATAGTTAATTCTAAAAATGCAATTTTTATTCACTAAATTTATGCTTCACTTGCAATCGAGATTATCTTAGATAGCTCATAATATAATTTTTGAAGAATTTATGACTAATTAATTAGAAAGATACAATTTGTATGCAAAAGGTCATTTACGTCATTAAATATAAGATAATCTTTTCAATGACAAGCAACTTACAAAGTCATTTTTTTTTTTTAAAAATTATTTTATAAAAGTATGATGTTTAAATTCAAAGACAAATGTAACGAAATGTTTGATAATATTATTGATTAACTTATAAGCTAAAAAACAATAAACTTGAAATGGCGTAAAATATAATTGCTTTCTCTGAAATTTAAACTCTCAATATTAACCATCGTTCTTAGATAAATTCTTAGAACTAACAGTGCAGTTCTCTGCCGTTCCATTTGACACATGCATACACATTTTAGAACTCATACATAACACATTACTGAGAATTCCAACAAAATTTGAAAAAAAAAGAATGCACAAGACTTACTATCAGATACTTTGAAATGATTAAAATAAAAATTCAGCATTTAAGTGTGTTTAGTATTGCTTCAAAACTTTATAAGTCTCAATGCGCATTTAAAAGTCAAGCATAAATCAGAAATTCAAGAGAGCGTTGAAATAGATATTCCCATCACATCCACTTATTTCTTCCGGAAAAATGTGAGCAAGAAACGATCCGTCTCCCAAGTTGATTGCTTAAATAAGAATTCGAAACAAACCTTCACATGAAGGAAGAATCCAATAAACGACACTGGCTTTCCCATTGAATCGTGCTTTGTATCTTCAACTACACGCAAATAGATATGAAAACCGAAACACGCCACTTGATACCTTTCTGCAAGATGGATTCGGAGCGTCTCATGTTTATGTAGTCCACGTAAGAAAACGCGATAAAATTCCTACGGAGCGAAGTTCAATGTAGAAGTGGAAAATCCGACAAAATTTCACCTTTCTCCCTCCCCTTTTAACTCAGTATCTGAAAATTCCCTCAGCTCCGTGTATTTATAAAGAACTACCCCTCCCCTTCTTTCTTGTGTTTTATTCTTTCCTTTTGTGTGTGCGTAAAAAGGGAGACCTCTCCCATAAAATCCTCCCCCAGCTGACGTATAGTGGGGATATCAGGTGAAATGTGAGCTGGAGCGTGCCTAGAGTATGGAAAAGGGAGACTTTTCCCCCAATCCTTTGCTTTAAAGATGCTTGCTTAGGTAGAGGGGACACCACCAATTGCATACAGTTGTGTTAAGGTTCACAGGTTCTCTGTGATCCGTACTAGAAAAACACAGCAAAGAAGCCACCAGTAGCGTACACAAGGGTGTGATTTGAGGGTTTAAACCTCCCCATAGATTAAGACGTTTTTAACTTTTAGCATAAAGATTACGCCACTCGTCTACGTTTTTTTTCAATCTAATCCCCCTCAATTGAAAGTAGACTGTGTATGACATTGGAAGCCACGATTAGTTGGAAATTAATTAAAAGTGGGAAGAAAAGTTCATACCTGTATCAAGAGAAGCGACCAAAAAACTTATTTTGGAATATCCCCAGCAATGGTTATATATAATAAGATACATAATAAAGTATTATACTCAAGTATGTTTTGTTCTTATATACTAATCTTACTAATTAATGTATGTTATTTAACAGTGTGGTATTGAATGGTATAGAAATAAAGTTGACTATATTAATTTAACAATACGATTATATATTAAATGCATTCATATTTATTTAACTGTTTCTTTTTACGATACAATCGTAAATAATTATTTATTTGTTTTTTGAAATGGGCTGAGGATTGGTATTTTTACCATTGTAAATCTAGTACATTCCCCGAGAGCTGGTATCACTTTTTAGTCTACACCATATAAATATTTACCAATTGCCACACTGTAATTTTGACACCCAGTTTCTCCTCAGAGGCAGGCACCTGAGCTCTGACGATTAGGAAATTGTTCTTGAAATTTAATTTTGCTGAGCATCCAAGTCAACACACAAACATGTACTCTTGGGATATTTCACATGCGCATAATCATACGACATGGATGCTGTTGATTTTTTTGCGTCAGGAAAATACACTGACTTGAGCTGGAGTCTAGCCCGCAAATTTGGGCGTATAACACCAGCTTTTAACCTAAAATGGATGGTAATAACTCTTAGAAGACTGTTAGTGTTGGTGTGGGAGATCCGTAACAATATAAAGTAAATATTTTCTTATGTTTTGAATCCTTGATTAGAAAAGTATCACAAGTAATACAAAAAGAGAATTTAAATTTTGCTGTAATTTCCTACATTGTTTCGTAGTTATTATTTCTTTTATTATGCAGGAAGAAAACTCGAAGACAATTCAGTAACTTTAATTAATAACATCAGTAAAATAGTTTAACTTTGAGTACACAGAAAAAAAAAAAAAAAAGAACCTTTTGAAAAAATTTAAAATTTAGCTTCTTTTCAAGAAACCATTTCAAGAAACTATTCACTACGTTCAAGAAATAACAAATTGTAACAGTTCAGTGCTTCAAAAAGTATTGAAGGTTCTTGAAGATAATATTTTAAAGTTTTTGTTATTCATAAATTTAATGAAGCACTTTTCAAACCAAGATTCTTATCAAAATTTGAAAAACGTGGGAGTGTACTGACTGAAGCTGATAATTTTGTTGAAATTTATTCTCATGCGAGAGATATAATGAATAAAACTTAATATGAATTTACGATGATTAAAATCAAATTTGTTATTTTAGGATTAATGCTATTTTTTTAAAAACACTAAATTAAAATTAAAAGTTAAGTGTTCAAGGGAACAACTATGTATAAGTAGAGAGAGAGAGAGAGAAATTGAACCATGAAAATTTTAAAAAAAGATAAGGGTAAGCAGGATTTTGCCTGACCAATAGGGACACACAGAAAAATGGTTAAAGTTTGTAAGAAAAAAAAATTATGTTGGATCACACACACAAACACAAATATTGGAAGTTTTTCCAACTGAACACAGAATTAAGAGGGAATTTGATTGTCTGGACAGAATCGAAATACTATTCTGCTTTCTTATTGAGAATCCGATATGGAAAAATAAAGATAAATGTAAGTTATAACAAGCAGAATATATTTTTGCGTCTAAGCTAAGTGTTAAGGGTGAATTTTACAATAGTTTGGAAAAAAGTACTATGCGCAATACCTATTTTGTTGAAGAAATTAATAGCTATAATTTTTTAACTGTTAATTTGAATTGTAAGACAAATTATCGCTTATCTGAGGGAGGTTCTCGTTTTTCGTGACAAAACGAGTATTTACAATTTTCTTTAGTACTAGTGTTTGCTCTAATAAATTTCTCGGTGTTTCTAATACAGGAACCACAGACTGAAGAGACATAAGGGATAAGTGATCCAAAAATCAAAGAATAGATAAGAAGTTTATTACTTTAACTTAAAACAGATTATTCAGATTTTTGGGAAACATTTTATATGCACTGCATCGAAATTTTTTTCTTATCTGTATAATGTGTAGTTTAAAAGTTATAGGGTCTTATCTACATAAAACAATACCATGGTGTGACCAAGAACTTCGTTCTTTTGGAAAATATGTCTGGGTCGGTTTCTTTCTTTTACGGGAGAAAGAAGTTTGCAAACTTTTACAGTAATTTTTTATTCAAAGAACAAATCTTCTAGCTCAGTAAGTGCTATTTAGTGCATGAGCTACTATTTTTTTAGTTTTTATTTCTAGCTTTCATATTCCTGTCGCCTGTTTAGAGCATGCAGGGAGTCGAGAAATATGCTTTACCATTTGCTCAATGAATCTGATATATTATTTATATGTGTGAGCCCTACTTAAAGGGGGTTTATCGCTTGCTAACAAACGTAGAAATACAAAACAAAACAAAAAAATCATTTTTTTTTATAAGCATGTTGTTCACATAAATATTAAACAGGGTGAGACTATTAGAGACCTTTGAGAGATTATCATTTCAATTTTTCTGTTTTTAGAAATTGTAAGGTTTTTTGTAAAGTAAATATTCAATTTGATAGGTTTGAATTTTCTTATGTGACTAATAAAGAGTACATGCTATTTAATTAATTTATAGATAAGACTAGTTAAAAGGTTCCATCTAAAATTCTCTGAATAAGTTTTAGTAAACCACAAAAGTAACAATTAGATTTATTGAACTTTAATAATTCGATGCTTTCATGATGATTATTCCAGGAATTTGGTTGTCTTTTTATGTGTTTATAGAAGCCAAGTGCTTGTGGGCTAAATAAAAAATCCTGGGCTCGATAAGGTCGACTCAGCCTTTCATCCCTTCAGTGGGTCGATAAATGAGTACCAAGCTTGCTTGGGAACTGAACATCAGGGGTTTCACATCAGACTGACCACTTGACCAAAACATCTGCACATGCACTCTGCGCCTAAGGTTAAGTAAACTGAGATAGGCGCAGTAGGCCTTGATCCTAACGGGCTGTTGCGCCTTTGAGCTCAATTCAGTTCATGCATTTGTTTGTTAATTGTGCAATTATACATCTTTTTTTGTAATGTATTAAATTAGTTTACCATTTTGTATACATCATAATAAATTAGATTTTTGGAGGAGGAAGGTTAAATTGGAATCAGCTGTTGAATTTTCGTTTTCTAGGGGAGAAAAAAATTATTAATTTGTATAGTTAACTGTTAGAAAGTTTTGTAATTTTTTTTTTACATTTCTTCCGTTTATTATCGTAAAATTATTTGGGATTAAATTGAGCTTCACAAGGGGGAATAAATATTTCAGTTAAGTGGTTTTAAAACTTTTAAAAGTAAAATTATGGATACAATCTTTGACTTGGCAAGAAGTATTCTAAGAAATCTCACTTGCCAAAATCTTCCTTTATTTGTCCAATGTATTATGTTAAGCTTTTAATCCTCTTATTGCTTCTCATTTTAAATTCTCTTTTAATACATTGTCGGTAACTAGGCTTTTAAGATATGTGCTGCGTACAGCAAAAAATTTCGCCTAGGTTAACTACGACATACTGTTAAAAAGCCAGGAGAAAGGAGAATTCCACCATTTTCCCCTTGATATTATCTTTGTGGCAAAATCCCTTGTTCAGCATTAATCGTTCTTACGACCATATTATAAAGATTAAACGTCAAAATTTAAATATGAAATTCCACTAAAGGTAATGTCATCGAAATGGGAAAATAACTTTTTCTTCTTATAAACCTCAATAAATTAAAATTTCCTTAAAAATAATTTTGAAAAACTATATTAAAAGCAAGTTAAGATTATTAGTCTTTTTATGTAAATGTTTTATTGAATTTTTTAAAAAAGATTACTCCTCTCCTTGACATTACTGATTATGCAAAAAAATTGAAGGAAAAGCAAAGAAAAAAGTGAATAAATCAATTTGTGGCGAAACTGAGCTCACATTAGTGAGAGTGGTAACGGAAGGAAGAGATATATTGTAAAATCAATTATTTTTATTTACTCTGAGTTCTAATCTAAATGGATCGGAAAGACTCTTTTTAATTTAACAATAGCAACTATTTACTATCCACTATTGGGTGAAAGACAGATGCATTCAAACCTGATACGGGTAGACCTTCTAATAAGGATAAAGCTACAAATCCCAGAGGAAAATACGTAGATATACCTGTGATGATCTTACCCCTGGGGTTGCTTCCTCACCATCTTGTCGACCTAAAGCTGTAGGAGGGAACGATGGATGACCAATACTATCCATAATAAATTTAATTTATTATTATCAAAGATAATATTCCAGAACAATCAATCTATAAAGGGAACCCTTGGAGTGATATAAAGAGGGCAACAAACTTATGTGAATAAGCGTACGAAATTCGAATAGCTAAACTTTAATCAATCCTACCTTAAAATTCAAAATTCACTGCTTTATTCCTGTAGTTAAAATCCGTCCTTTAGTCCCGATGCATACTTTTAATTCTTACCGTAGTAACACTGCTTTCAGTGGCTTCGACTCCTTCTAATCTACGATTATTAACTATATATACATTAGCTAATCTGCATATCATGCTTTCTTCTTGAGAGGGATGGCTGTGAAATAAACGCAATTGCTGGCCCAAAGATTTTCCAAGAAGATTAGTAGTTGAAAGTCGCGTAAAGCCCCATCACATACCGTAGCTTCCATGAAAATAATTTATACCAGTGTTTTTTTAAACTACTGGTCGCCACCTGAAATATAGTCGTCACGTGACTTGTAGCTAGGATTGCCAAATATTTTAGGATTTTTAATATACCTTTTTGTATAAAATAACTTGTTCAATTTAATTGTTTATTTAGTTTATTATTGAAGAAAGCCATCGCATCGGCCGTGATTGAGTTCCAGTATCTCGATTTTAGTCATTCATCGTCATCGAGTAACCCCCGCTTACCTTCCATTGTAGACATCCAGCTCACCCAGGAACGTCTTAAGGCACGGGCCAACTGAGCCCGGGACCAGGTTCTCACCCTCAGTGGAGGCCTTCTTCCGTTCTCGAATTTTGTTTTAAAAAATCATGATCAGGATATTTGTACTGATCAAATATTATTCCCGTACATATTCTCCGAAAAACAGGGAATTTCACACTGCACGTTAACTGGCAAAAGTGGTAAGATTGTATTATTATGGATGACCGTTGTCCATGTTTGGCCTAAGCCAAATACCATAAACAATCCTTCAACTCATTTAGTCCAAATGCGGCCATCGATCGAGCCGGCTTAAGCCTAGGTTTTTGAGATTGTGAATAGTGCACATTTATTTGTTTCAAATTATCCTGCTTGAACGAGTATTCGACAATGCAAGCAATATACTGTTTTTTGTTAAAGATCTCAAGAAGGGCCTATTTTTGCATAAGAGTCCAGGGCCTCAAAACTCTTAGGATTTCTCTGGGACTAGGGTCTCACAGAGTCTTGAGACGTCCCTCAGCACACCAGACATACCTTTATTAGCATCCATAACTTATTTTTTACTCTAGGCAACATTATTAAAAGTAATCAAAGAACATTTTCCCATTGATATTTAAATCTTGCATACACCGCTCTTAATAAAAATGACTACACTTATTCTTAAATGACTATACTTAATAAACAATATTTCGGTGTAATTATATTATAGAATGCTTTCTTATTCTGTTAATTAATTAAAATTTCTATTCAAATTTCTTCTTCACTAAAATTCAAAGAAAAAATGTATTTTTATTACTGCTAAATAATAATACGCTACAAGTAAGAAGCACTTAGAAGTACCCAAGTGTTTGTGTAAACTTCGCGCAATGTTTATGGGGTTGCATAAATTTTCTTACTAAAACTTTCATCAAATGTTGAAAATTTATTGGTTAATTATCAACGTTTAAGAATCAATAAATCTTTGGTATATAATATATGTACGTAATTACTACATTTAAGTCTTATTTTTTTACATTTTACAACATATATAGTGCAAAATTTCATAAAAATATTATGTAATAGGAATTAAAATTTATGATAGAAACATTTTTCATTCGAAAAATGATTATTACTTAATTAATATATTCAATTAATTTTAATTGCTGTTTTAAGCCGAATATATATTTATCTTTTATCATTTTAAATAGATACTGGTTATTATTGTGTGTGTATATACTTAATACATAGTTTTTAAATACAACTATTGTGACTAACTGTGCTAATAGGTGAAATACTACCATGTAACTATTGTCTTACGTTAGATTTAATTTAAGAGTAAACTCAATATATATAACAGTAAGAAATTATATTAAAAAATTACAATTTGTTTGTAAAATTTTTCAAACTTGAGTACTCATTTTGGATAGATAAAATGTTTCTTTAAATTTAGTGTATTATTTTAAAATCCAAAATTTTATAGTATTTTTATTTGTTTCATAAAAAAGCATTCTTTAATAATAAATATTTTGAAATTATCAGAATGTTACTTAAAGAGATGTATGGTATCATTTATAAATAAAAATCATTGATTTAAAGGTTTTTACAACCTTTTTGCTTACAGCATATGTATACGTAAAATGAAAAGCAGGATTCGGTTTCAATATAACGCAAAAAAGCAAATAATTTAAGTTTTAAGAAAACATTGAAAATTCATGAAACGAGTTTCAATGTTACTGCTACATTTATTGATATAAACTCATGGAATTGGATTTAAAAATATTGTACAGCAAAAGTTGGTATGATAATATGATTGAAATTCATGAAATAATATTTTTGTATGAAAGCTTATTAGAAATACCTTTAAAATGCATAAATTTTGTATTCGACTATTTTAAGTGATTACGAATCCCTTTGATTTAAAAATGCATGCGTTAGATATATTAACAGCAATAGCTGGAAAAAATATACAAATATTTGCTACAATAGGGACAAAAACCGTACCATTTTAAATGAAGAAAAAACTATGGATTTATTTTCTAAGATGAGTCAGCTAATCGTAAAAGTTAAATATTTAATTTTTTTTGAGACTCAAGGTAGACTTCCTGTGTGTCGACAAGAATAACAAAAGGCTTACAAACGAAAATCAATCAACAGTGGTAGGAAGTTTCAAGTAGAAGGATATAAACACAAATGTGAAATCAAAAGGGAAAAGAAAAGAAAAAAAGATGCAGATACAATAAAAACATAATAAAATACAAGAGTGTTCACATGAAAACGGAGACATTCAGTAATTAAAATTATAGAATAGGGAAGATTAGGAAACATGATCATAATAAAATTTTCAAAATACAAATACATAAAGTATACATACACTCACAGGCACACATGTAAAATCATTACTCACGTACAGTAAATGTTAACAAACACACAAAATTTACAATCTAAATAATACGCGAAAATTGCTATTAATGTATCCACAAAACGATACAAGCGATAATTTGCTTTGACAAAGACAGAGAAAGGAGGAGGCTATATTGTTCTTTCTGTATGCGATTCATGAGTCTACGTCTTTCGGGAGATAATTTAGTACAAGCAAGTATATCAGATGCTTGACATCCTGTACTGTATCACTGGAGCAAAAACATTGGTCAGTATGCGACAAATTGAAGCGTTTCAAATATGCTTTGAAGTTTGCTATTGAAATGTAAATATCAACGAGCATCAAAACTATCATTACTTTCGATCGTCTTAACTTGTAGTACTCAAATTCTGCAAGATCATAGAAAAATATATAAAGAATAGTTTACGATTAAAACTCTCCATTAATTTTTTTGGTCCATTTTCGTCAAATAAATCGTGCTATGCTCTCGTTTAAGGTCGTTCTTTTATCGTATTGTTAAAAGTTTCTTCCACGTAATAATATCAAAGCGTAACAGCTTTTCATCAAAAGAAGAGTTCGAAAGCAGAAATCAGACTCGCAGAAAAGCGAAACTGAAATCTTGCCCTCGTGTGACAGACCAATACGAACAACAAAACACGAAGTAAAGAAAGCAAAAGAAAGAAGGTAAAGTAACATACAAAAGAAATATTCACTGCAATAAAAGTCTCAAGCACAATGTAACGGTAATAAGATATAGGCTAGGTATCAGAATAGAAAAGGATGAAAGATAAAGGTAAATAAAAAAAGAAATAAACCCTAGAAGGTAAGGGGGGCTGTGACCGTTTTGGGGGAATGGAGAAAAAATAGCCCTAATAAAATAGGAGAAAGTAGTAAAGCGCTTGCGAATAGAGGGAAGAAAATTTAAGAGATATTTAAGATGGCTCCAGACGCGATAAAGACACAGGTGAAGGCCAATAAAAAGCGATCATGGATTTCCTTGAAATAAAATTACGATGTAAAATAAATCTGGGGGAATTTAGAGATGTTTTATTAGGGGAATTTTATTATGGATATCACCTTTTTTTCCCTTTTTGTCTCCCCGCCCTCCAATGAATCAGGTCCCCCGTAAGGGAAAGGGATTTAAATTGTTTTGGAAAAGACGAAAGTCAAAGTGGTTTAAAATTACACTTTACTCAATGATGGAGCAGATATGAGCGATTGGGAAATACTAGGTTCCAAAGGTCATTTATTCATCTGTGTATGTTTTGTTGATATCGAAACATTTCGATGGGATTCGTATTCAGGTTAAATATGCTCTTTTATTGCAGCGATGAATGAAGAACATTTTGTTTTTTCTTTAAATAAAAGAATGTCATGATAGTTTATTGTAATATGTTTCTCCTGGGTCTCCTTATTTATGGAAGCACTGTAAGTTAATTCTCCAATTAAATTACTGTTTCTCCACTCATTTACTATGGTTTCAGGAAAAGGAAACGCAAAAAAAAGGTAAATAAATTCAAACATTTCTTCTTAAATGAATCTTTGCATCGTTCCTTTGTTTACTATACGAAGAGCACCTGTTACCATTTTACAACTTATTACACCATTCCAACTATTACACCAGTTACAATTTTACAATTTATTACATCATACAACTATTACACCAGTTGCAATCTTACAATTTATTACACCCGTTACAACTATTACACCAGCTACAATTTATTATTTCTGCTACAATTTTACAATTTATTGCACTATTAAAATATTACACCAGGTTACAGTTTATTACCCCTGTTACAATTTATTACACCTCGTTACAAGTTATTACACCAGTTACAATTTATTATACCAGTTACAATTTATTTACACTTGTTACAAGTTTGATTACGCACTCAAAAATGCGTGAGTGAATGCTAACACACAACTGCAGCGGACCCTTTTCCCGCTAGTCGCAAACAACAAAGGCCAGAAATAAAAGCGCTTAACGATTGGACCGAATATGGATTCCTTTTTGTCCTAGTCGTCTAAGGCATGCACGGAGTAGCTGTGCACTGATAGATCAGTGGGTCAAACAAACACCCCTGCCAAAACCAATAGCTTACGGCCTGCCTGTGACTCCAGCCGAACTACCATTTTATGTTCTCCCCGAATTTTAAGTTCATACCGTAAAAATAGAGTAAAAGCTGAAAATTCTATAACTTTCAACTTTTGTCATCTAACAATATTCTGAATTTTAAACAAAAGCTTTCAAATAGAGTAAATGTATGATTATTTTCTGATTTTCTTGAAGCAAGTCAAATATATTTTATTTTAAAAAAAATATTATCATGGTTTAGAGATCATTATCATAGTACACAAAACAAAATCACTTTGGGGCTCAAGGAAACCTTATTTGGAAATTGGATGGCATACTTTTGAATTTTTAATCGTATTTTTTTTATGTATGTCTCCTTTCTGATACTTTAATAAGTTTCTATTATTCAGAATGCGTAGTAGATGGGTTTTTAAAAGTAAAGGAATAATCTTGCAAAGGGTGGGCCTGATACAAAATTTAACCAGGAATTGTTTTCTTGCTTAACTAGCTTTCTGATCACCAGTAATAAAATAATTTTCATTTTTGCTTTAAACTTGAAAAACATATTTACTTGAAATACACAGGATGTTTTGATATAAGCAGTAATATAAAAATAGTGCCATAATAAATATTAAATGAATACATTTCGAATTGAATTACATCCGAAGACCAAAAGATAAAAATCTAAATGGATCCCTAACAATTACAAGCAGATCAAATATAAATTTCTTCATGAAAATAAATTATTTCATTACGGATAGTTTACTTATAAGAATCATTCGGTAAGTATTTCAAGTTAACATTTATTAATAAAGTTCTAATTTAAAAAACTTCCCTTTTATTTTATAGAACTATATTAAAATTGACTAAAAATTCTCCAATGACTTTTTTTCTCCCTTCGTTTAACTGAATAAGACAAAAAGTCAAAAACTTCTGAAAAAGTGAAACTAAATACAATTTGAACATTGTTACTAATCAGTTGTAAAATTCTGCTAATGACTACCCGAAATTCGAAAAGCGATGTTTATATTAATTAGTGAATTCCCAATGGCAGCACTCGGGGAGGAAACTTCCAAAAATTCGAAAACTGGAAATAAACAAGTTTCTAGAGCAGGTGGCAATTTTGGCAGAAAAGAAGATTAAAAAAGGAATGTTTCTCCACTCTTCCACGGAACAAATACAAGTTTTCCAGTGGCGCTTGGAGACTTCATTATGTTCTGTTTGCCGTTTTCCAAGTTTGAGGTAGAGTGGAATAAGTAGAAAGCAATTAAATTGGAGTAAGAGTTTGGTTTGGCATTTATTGTGTTTCTTCAATGTAAGTGCTGTCGTAAAATGAAAAGTAAACGTTTTCCAAGAGTTAAGAACAGGAGTACTCAAGTGATCTCCATTGAAGAAGAGCATGTTCTAGTTTATTGATTAAACATCCTATGCACGGTTATCGAAAAATTCCTATAAAATTCACTGAAATATTTTTCAAATTTGCTTTTTCTTTGAACAGATTTTACAAAATAAAAGTAACTGAATACATTATCTCAGTATGCTACATCATAAGCAGTGTAATATATTCCTCAGTATATTTCCTCAAAAAGTTCATTCGTTTCGACAGTGTTTCTCAAACTGTGGGGCGTGCCCCTTTATTTGGAGGGGGGCGTGATAACTCTACGAGAGAGGCGAAAGTATATTGAAAAATCGAAAACAAAGGAGTATTTTCAAAAATTATTAATATACTGAAAGTAAACAAAATATATTTTGACATAATAAACAAAATACACATTTGCACTGATGTAATACACTTATAAATGTTTCAATAATGCACAATTTTTTAATTCAACAATACTAAGATATGGAAAAGTTTAATAATAGGAGTGTGAATCAGTGACCGCATGGGCTTGTCATATACAAAATTATAAACAAAAATCAACACACTTATCTAATAATTTGTACGGTTTAATATTAATCCCTTCACTACCGATTAAAAGTTACGCGATTCGCTCTCCAATGCCACTGTTTTCCATGTAGGCGCGAGTATGCGATTTATTGAGAAGGGGAGAATAAATAAGCAAATCCTTTGAAGAAAGTAAATCCTTTGCAAATACTGTCAAGGACCTTTTATTGCATTCCAAAGCCTTCGGAATAATTATACGGAAAGAAGTGCACAGAAAAGGTCGTACTTCGGAAAGACGTATATATATGTCCGGGGCAACAAACGCTTTGGCTGAGTGAGATACTTATATAAGCCGGTGGCATTTATGAGGTTAAAGTCGTATTGTAGCTTTAGCGTCAAAGTATAGAGTTATTGAATTCAATACATTGTTATTGAATGGAGGGGGTGCGATGAAAATTATGATTGAATACTGGGTCGCAAATACCGAAAGTTTGAGAAGCACTGCGTTACGAGTTTATTAAATCAAAAATCATTATACTTTTGTAAATTAATATCGGAATTTCATACGTTATTATCCGTAAGCCTAGTATAAAATTAATAAAACCTATGAATTGCAGTGTATAAATGGGATCACTGAATTGTATAAGTATCTTATTCGTTCTTATCTTATTTTATATTGTATCTTATTCGTATAATCATCATACTTGTACTTCCAGTATTTGTACGAAATAGGGATCATATAAGTCAAAATAAAAACAACTAAAGGATTTCTAGACTCTAAATAAAAGTAAACTTCAACTTCATCTAAACGCAAATATAGAACATGCAATTTAAACTGAAAATTGTAAAAACCTAGGTATTATCCTAATATTCGATCAATGTATATGACGCTCAAAATTTAAAAAAACATGTTTTGTTTGTTTTATCTATTCTTTGAAACCTTGAAGCCAAATTCAAAGAAAGAAACCATATAATCTTTATTCATACACACACACACAATTTGCTTTGTGTGCAATACATACCAATGGTCTTAGTTAATAATAAAAATTACTATAAACAGAATAATTTCAAAATTTTTGCAAAGATTTGGAACCTAATGAGGAAATGTCCACTATCAGCCATTATGTATGATCAGCACTGGTTTTCCATGGATAAGACTGCATGAAGCGTTGTGAAGGATCATTTACTGCGAAAACTCTGTTGTTGCTCAAATAAAACTTCTCCGTGAAGTATTTAGTGCTTAGATGCAAGTTCCAAAGGTGCCATATAGGATTTAAACCAGGCAAACTGGAGAGTTACATTATTCATATACTATCCTGTTCTATATTTGTGTACAAGCATAGTTCAATGTGGTTGTACATTATCGTGTATCAGAAGAAAATTGTAACAAATAGCAAGAGCATTGGGAATTGCCTGTTGAACAAGGAATTTATCCCAATACCTTTAACAATTCACACAGTGCATCCGTTGAGCATATATAAGACTGTATGTATGGAATTCTAAAGATATTCTGATCCCAACATAATTCCACCGCCTCTGTTAAGTCATCATAAAGGTGTATTATTAGATTGATGACTGCTCCTCCCTCTCTTTTAAATCAGAATAGGTGGAGAATAAATTTCTGAAGTGAATCTAGTTTTATTTTTAATACCTTAAAAGGCGGCGTTTAACGCGCATTTATAACAAGAAAAATAAGATTGAACTTTAAGGTGGAGCCTTATACGCTGTGTATAAAAGTGAGATCTTTAAAAATAAAAAAATATATAATCACGGAAAAAAATTAGGCTTCTATATATATATATATATATATATATATCTACCCATCGAAATACTGTTTATTTAATATAAATGACATTCCTTATGAACTTAAAGGGTTGTAGTTTTGTAGTAGTGTACTATTTTTCTAAAGGGAATACCTCGAATAAATTATTTCAAAACACAAGAGCATTGCGCACTTACATTTCAGGTTTTTCGTATAAAAGAGGGTGCGCGCTATACGGCGAATACATCTAGAAATTAAAAATTGCTGCTTGAAAGTATAGTTGGGCGTTATACGCCGTATTTTACGGCAGGAGTATACCATCATTATCCAATTTACATGCTTTTTATACCTTTTTATAGGGTTCTTTCATTCAGTTTATTTGGACACATCGAATCAATTTTTCTGCATACAAGTCTTCATTGTGATGACGTTTCTGGAGCATGGCAACTAAAATTTTTATCCCAGTTACCCTAAAATAGGATGAAATAAGTTTAAATAAAAATATATTTCTGTTTTGTCACTCAAAAATATCTAGGAAATTACCAATAAGAATTTTAATACAGGAACGACTTGTAATAGATGTCTTGAAACTACTTATAAAGCCCCCACTTCGAAAAACATGCACCCAAGCAATTTGTTACACGTTACATTTATTTATATAACTTTTTTTTTGTGGAATCAGTTGAGAGATTTGTATTCTTTTTGGGGATTCTTTATGTTGTTTTTTTCCTGTAATTTTGTATCCATTTTATGCTGAATGCGTGTGACTCTCTTTTCAGTGTGTAACAAATTTGTTATTATCCATCCGATGACTCTTCGTCTTAATAATCAAGTAAACGTATTCTTCTTGTTGAACAGTACCTTGACGCTAAAAGTTCGAGAATAACAGATAATTCTTGTTGAAAATCTTCTAAAATTCAAAATATTATTTTTAAGGAAATCAATGTTTTCTTATGAAGTCAATCTTTTTAATCTAAAGTAAGTAATAAATACGCATCTAATTGTTAATACTATATCCCATATTTTATACAGGTTCATTTTACTAAATTTATCTAGGATTTCATAGAAGCTTGATATGTTACACCTTAAATCTTGGAGGATTGTGTATTCCAAGTTTTTATTCTTATTTAGCTTTAAGTATACATTGGCGATTTTTACGATAGTTGGCGCGTATTCCTCTTCTCTGGAAATAGTATCAATCTCGCCATTAATTTCCTCTCACTAAATTGAGATCACATCAAGTGAGAATGTGTGAAAACGTTTCTGTTCAACATAAAGTGGATACAGATTTAAGGGGTAAAAACCATATATAAGAAATTCCCCAAAAGGATACAAATCTTCTTTCGACCTATTTGTCGAAAAACGCTGTATAAATAAACTAGGTAATGTACAACATGTGAACTCTATGTACATTAAAAGATTAAAAACATTCACGACATATTAAATTAAAAGAAATAGTGAAGTTCAAAATCTACATTAAGCATTGTTGATATTTATTATACAGAAATACTGTGAAAAATAAGTGCATTGTTAATAGTTAATTTTGAATTTTTTTCTAGTAATCAAACAATTAGTTTTATAAATTTGATTAATTTATTTCCATACAGCATTTAATCACATTAAATTTATTTCATTGATATTAATTTGATTTTAGAAGAAGTACAGTATGTTTAAAATCGTAGTAATGTCAATCTATATTGTCAAATAAATCTTTTAGTTTCATAAATAGCTACTTCTTTTTTACTTATCAGGAGGTAAAATAAGGAATAAGTAGTACATAGGAAGAGTTCATTGCAAATGTAAATATTATGAAAAATGTATATAAAATATTTTAGTAAAATTTATCTCAATTTTTTAAAAGATTTCAAAAACACATTTTTAAAAAAATTACTTTATTAGTGCTATTTCCTCATAAT
Source organism: Trichonephila inaurata madagascariensis (assembly GCA_019973955.1). Taxonomy (NCBI): domain Eukaryota; kingdom Metazoa; phylum Arthropoda; class Arachnida; order Araneae; family Nephilidae; genus Trichonephila; species Trichonephila inaurata. The sequence continues at coordinate 266,231 of BMAV01011916.1, read as the reverse complement.
TATTTTTCTAGGATCCCAACGGGCAATAGGTAGAGAAATATAAAGGTAAATTGTACTAGTAAATGGCCAATGCTAAAATATTTCTTAAAATTTTAGCTGGGTCAATTTATGTTTCGAAACAAGTTCCATAAATAAAAATTTAACCGAAGAAAATCAAAAGGATGAACTCAAGCAAAATAAGATGTTTCAAACATATAATTTCCTTCCATATACTATACTTAACTACCCAAATAAATAAATAAAGGACAATTTTTGAAGCTATTTTAGTTTCACGTCAGCATGGACTTTTTAAATGGTTCAACGGGGCAGAATATTTTCGAAGAATGATGCATGAATTTTTAAGTATGTGTTTTGGCAGCTTGTTTCCGGCTCTAAGAATTTTTGAGTCTTCATTGAAGGTATATACAACTCTTATCTAAAGCCCCCGAGCGTTTTCTCTTCCTTTTTCGGAAGATTCTCAATATTTCATGAAGATCCCCGAAGTCAAACATCCAAGAAATATATAAAAGAAAACTTTAAGAGGAAGAATGAAATAAAATGTTTTATGGAAATAAAATTTACCATTGCTTTTTCTCATAAAGCAGCATTTACAGTACTTTTCCGCCATATATTTATAGTAATGAAAAAAAAAGTTACTTTATTATTCATTAAAATATGGTAACAACTGAGTATATTTCTTGAAAGTGTATTTGGCAGAAGAAACGCCATCGAAAGTTATTTTCGTTTTTCGTGTTGAAGTTTTCTTTAGATGTGTATTTATAAAATGTAAAATTTTTGGATGAAGTTTAGTATTAAAAAGCTATTTTATTTATTAAAATTAAAAATTGCCGCTTCAAGTGAAAATTATATCAATATAAATGAAATATTTAAGTATATATATATATATATATATGTATATATATATATGTGTGTGTGTGTATGGTATAATAAAATAAAAGTGAAGAAGTTCTAGAACCTACAGTGCTAAAGAAGGAAGAAATTGGAATTCACAAGACACAACAAATGTAGATAAAAAAAGTCTTTGGACTAAATTGGAGACCTATTACGATTTCTAAACCTGTCGCTGAATTAGGGCAGCGATTTAGGGTTAGCAATGCTTTATGGATCCAACCTTCCCACTACAGCAGGAATTTTCGACATAATAGGAAAAAAAAATAGAGCCATGTTGAAAAGTTAAGCCTATTTCTACCACGTGGATGATGAACCTGACAATATAGTAAAATGAAATTAAGAAAAGAAAACAAAAATGAATCTCTCAAGGAGAGGAATAATAAAAAAAATTTTATAGAACAAATTAGGATGAAAACTTACATGCAAAATAACATTTTTTTGGAAATCTAAAAACCAACCTTCTACGTTCCGATCCCACGCGAAATGACTTAAAGGTTTGGAAAAACAACACAAGAAGAAAAAACCGTGGCGCCGCCTGGATAGTTATTTGCAAGTAAACTAACCACTAAAATATTTTAAAATAAACAAAACATGAGAAATTTTAAATAAAATAATGAACAAAGTTAAGAATAGATAATATCAAATAGAAATATATTTAAAAGTAAATTTACTTGTATAATTATATACTAGATAGATATATTGCAACTAAAATAAGTGCTTAAAATATTAAAAAAAAAATTTTTTTTAAAAATAAACTGAATAGAAGAAATTTTAAATAAAATATTCAATTAAGATAAAAATAGATTTAATTTGAAATAGAAATATATTTAAAAATAAATTTACTTGGATAATTGTATTCTAAGCAATTATTGAAAAATTTCACAAAATTACTATGTTTTAAAATGTTATCAGTAACTAAATCATTGTTCTTTTTTATAAAATTTAAGATAATATTTCTAAATATTGCTAGGTGTAAGTTACTACCCCAGAAAGGCATTTTTATAATGATGTTGAAATCAAATGAGCCTCTTTTATCAAAAATAATATATATATATATATATATATATATTATGTATGTGTGTGTGTATATATAACTTAAATCAGTGGAGCGACAGCTCATGATGGCAAGGCATAATTGAAAAAACAGCTTCGAAGAAAAGCCAAAAGGTAACTTTTGTTAATGTACATACTAGAAAATATAAGGAAATTCGTTGCAAATATTTAGAATACACTCTCTACAAATAAACAGTCAATAGGCCGTTTAAAACTGTCTGATTTATAACATAAGCAAACATCTTAATTCCTACATTTGATCATTGTACATTATTCCGACTCCAGAACCAACCACAATTTTATTAATGTACCTCATATATTTGTAATATTAGGTTGATTACTTACATCTTGATATAAGGTTTCCTTCAATGTGATGGTTGCGATAATGATGTTTGGAGTTAACGATTTCATACCAGTCTCAAATTAAGTTATTTTTATAGCAACGATTTCAGCAGTTCTGTAGTTTTTTTAGCTAATTTATTATTACTGTCGTAAGTTTTATTTTCTTTTTGAATGAATCATAGTAGCTTTATCTTCAGCTAATCTATAACTATTTTTAAAATAATGAATTTTAGAGATTTTTATATTCTTCAACCTTCTATATTCTTCTCCAGATTTAATAAATTCTATTACATGTGCATTTGAGATACTTTTTGCTTCTCATTTTACAATGTCCCTTTGTTCTGCCATGCAAAAGATATTTTCGATTAAATGTTCGAATCTCATCATTAATAGTAATTTTTTTTGACAAATAATCTTACAGAATTTATTTCGTTTTTCCCCAATTCCAGATATTTGAAAGCTTTTATTTTCCAAATCAGATGCATGAATTTTAATGCAAGCGTTTTCACGAATTATATTTACATTGTGTGCTCCCAGTATCAATCAATGCAGAAGACAATTTAGACCAGTTTTACTTTGGTAGTAATATTTTTCTGATTCTGCAGAGATTCCTCTACAAAACTTAAGTTATTGAGTAAAAGTTTATTCTTGTAATAGCGTGGTTATTTCTCTTTATATCTCTGTAACATAGTGAATATCAATTGAGCGATTATAAAATATTATTGCTTGAAACTATTATTTTCATTCCTCCAATTTGTAACATTATTTCTTCCATTCGTGGAACTGAAAGGGTAAAACTAGTTATTTGTTCTAAATCTGGTAAATTTTCTTAACTTTTCAACTGTCTTAGGCTCTCTTTTTGGCACTCATTTTCGAACTTCGGTAGATATTTCACTTTGTGGTAAGTTCATTTGGAGTTTTTTTTCGTGAGCTGTCATCATGTAAATACTACATTTGGTGATGCCCATTGTTTGATTTGATTGTACATTATGAAATTTTTTAGTTGTGTAATGGTTTCTGCTTTCAAGTTTGACATCCAATCCATAATTTTTTTTTTGTTTCGTTAGTCAAATCAGCTCAAATACATTTGGGGCTTTAATTATGGTTCACGAAAAGCTCTCTAAATTTTTGGAATACCTTTAAGCTATTTTAGAAACAGACATATGATGTAATCATAACATTCTACTACTTTGTCATCTCCTCTAACAACAGTTTGAGTTATAGGATTTGGCAGTTTGGCAACTCAAAACGTTTTTGCAATATCAGCTCTTTGAATCTGAAGTTTCAACAAACTAAGATATTGGCAAACGTAATTATATATTCATGAGATGTGTAATTTCTACATTAAACTTTAAATCTCTAATCTGGTTATAATAATTCAGGGTTTCCTTGGAATAAATCCTGTTTCGTGAGATTTTAAATTTATTTTCACTTTACTCAAACTCTATTATTACATGTTCTTTCCTATAATTTCTCTTGGCGTTCATTTTACTTTAGTTTGTCTAGGCTTTGGTATTTTTTTTCTTCAGTTCTTCTTGGACCAGTTTTTCTTGTAATTCGTCTTGACGTTCCCTTTTGTGTTGGTTTATTGTTGTGTTTCACAATACTTTCACAAAATCTCTGTCAAAGTTAGGACCTTCGGTCGTTTTTTTCAGTTCAACAACCTTTAAAGTATCATCTCTCTTTTCTATTTCTTAACTCCAGTTCTACTATTTGAAGATCTGACCTTAAAGCGTTGTCACTTTCGATGTTTTAATGAAACTTTTCTGAATAATATTTTAAATTGGGACATTTCTTAAAATCTTAACTAATGTTATAGAATATACATTAAAATAGGTTACAAAATAATTCTTGAATAAGAGGGAGTAAGATTTAGTCCTATTGTTTCCCAAAATAAATATTATTTGACGACATGCTACCATATAAATAAGATGTCATTAACTACCAGAATATTAATTTGCTATGAAAAATAAACTTTCTTCTCGTACTTTAATTAAAATTATTCTCAGAAAGGAATAAGTCGTATTAAATTAATATAAAAATATTTCATTTAAACTTCACACAAAATAAATAATTTTCTTTAAGTTAGTAAAAAATTCTGTTAATTTAAACTGGAGTTTTAGCAAAAGGACTCAAATTATAGTTTCATATGTAGTAGAATAAATCCATCCTTACAACGGAAAACCTTTTATACAACTTATTCATACATTATTTTTGCACGTAGGGCAGAGATTCTCAAACTTTGGGCAGCGCTTCCCTAGGGCGTGATAACAATATGAGAAAGGTACGAGCATATCGAAAATAAAAGATTATTTAAAATAATATTAACTTACGGAAGGGAAGCAAAACAAAAAATACATTTTACTATAATAAAAAATAGAATACACATTTACACTGATATAAAAAAACTTATAACTGTATCAGTACTGCACAATGAATTTGATAATTAACTTATCAATCCTAAATTAAGTTTAATGATTGCTGGTGACTTCCATGGGCTTGTCTTGCTGAGGAAAATTTTTCAAAGGAATTCTTAGTATCAGAAATTAACACTCTAAATTAGGTGTGACCAACCTTTTTGGGAAGTGTCACTATCTGATAAAAAAAAAATGTATACTACATCTAATTTTGCCGGCAAAAAAACTTAATATGAAATTTTTACGCAAATTCTAAATTTTTAGTACATTTTTATGCAAGTCAAATAGAAATTCTAAAATAATATAATAAAGACAAATGTATAAACTGAAGTTTTATTTCAAAGAAACTTTTTACAGGTTCGCAAATTAGTTAGGTTAGCTATAAAAAAAAATTCACTTGAAACATCTAATTCTACATAATTATTAAATAGTCAGTACTTTCTTAGTGGGCTTTTGAATTTGTAGTTTTTTTAAATCTCCATTTTAATTTAGCAAAATTATAACAAATTTGTGCATATCAGGTAATAGCAGAAAAAATTTGCTCAAAAACATGTTGATCCAAAACTACAACAATATCTAAAAACTAAATCGAGTAAATTTAGAAATTGCCTGCTCGAACAACTTTTCAAAATTCAATATAATTCGGATTCCTTACAGTTCAAATAAGGTCCTTATATTTTTGCTTTTCGGTGTAGTATGGCGCTGTAGGTCAATATTTACGATTTGGATATCAGGTGGGTAACAATAAACGTCTTGCCGAAAAGTTATAAAAAAAATAATGTTTGAAAAGATCAGCATTTTTTTCTTTATTATCTTGAAGATCATTAAGCATTGCACTGAACGAGTCCTGAAAAATGTACATTAAAATTTAAAACTATCCTAAATCGGAGAATTCTTAACTTTGGAAAGAAATATATTAATCATTATCCCCAAAATCGAGAACCAAAAGTTTGTTCACAAAAGAAGATACATGATCAATTAGGGTAGAAAAAATACAATATTTTTCTTGCCACCATTTTAAATTTAAATTATTTAAATGTGTCCCATAGTATCGGTAAGAAAAAGGTTAATCCCAAAGCCAATTCTTATTCTTGAGTAACTAACACTTACTGGACAATTCGTTGTTTTCTTCCACATATTTTAAAACACGCTCACTTAAATTCCAAAATCTAACAAAAGCACTTCCTTTGAAAAGCCAACGCACAAGGAATACTTTCTACTTTAAATTTTTTTATTTTATTTTAATTCAATTAAGTGCACTTAAAATGAATTTCTATGCCTTTGTTTGTGACAACCGCATTTCAATAAAACTGTAAAAAAACTAATCGCAATTATTATCGCTTCAAATTTTCAAATTGTACAATAAATCTTCTCATGCCACAGTTGCGGCTCAGCCTTGTCATATTGTGACACGCGTGTCACGGCTTGGCCACTTCTGCTCTAAGTTATTTTTCTATATTTAGCTGAGATCTATATTTGGTATTCAAAGCAGCTACTGCAGAAAACCAAGTTTGAGATAGGTATATTGTTGGGAATAGTAAAAGTATACGAAATGCTTTTGTTTTCAGTTCAGAAAATTCATCCTCCTTCCTCCCAAAAGAAATTTCAAATAGTGATTTATTACTAAATAACCTTTTGATTTTTCCACTTAACGTGACATTTATTAAGATGTCCACGAGAATTCCAGAGGTGATGGATAGAAGATAGAGAGCTACAGCGACTGGATCAGTGAGGCACACAAGTGGGGAGGAGGTCCCCAGGTCCTGACCCCTCTTAGCCTTTGATTTTTCCCGAATTTTTATAATTCTATGCATATAGTACGTTATATTTAATTGAATGTTTATCATTAATAATTAATTTTATTAAATTATGTTAATTATTTATTCAATAATTAATTTTTTACTGTATTTTGTTCTTGAAAATCTACAAAAATCCAAAGAATATTTTGGGTAGCGTATTGAAACATGATACGAGAATGGTGGACCTTCGACTCTAGACCTCCCCTCCCCTTTAAAAGTTCCTGTGTGCTCCACTGGATTGTTGTGTTTACAATTTCCACTCAGATTATTGTTTTACTGACATTTGTACTTTAAGAAATGGATGATTGCGGAAATAGATATTTAATTTAATTAAAAAGGTATTTTACAATTTGTTCAATTTAAAAAATAGAAAAGAAAAGTAACATAATACTTATTCTATGACTTAAAAGCAACTTATTTAAAATATTCTATTACTTAAAAACAACACATGAAAAATTTAATACATGTATTTATAATTTGTGCTGTGTATAATTAAGGACGTATAGTAATTAGAGTCGAAGCATATTATTATGCATTTAATTCATTGTTATTGTATAAAAGGGAGAGGCGCGATAAAAATTATGATTGAAAATTGAGTCCAAATATTGAAAGTTTGAGAAGCACTGATGCAGGACAGCATATTTTTCTTTTCTTTTAATTAGTGCTGGCTTGAGCTTCAATAAATGAGTGAGTTTCTGATAATTTATATAAGGAAGATACTTTTAAAACAATAATAGTTTATTAGCTCATTTATAATTTAAATAAACGAAGTTTAATGCCTTTTTTAAAATAAAAAACAATGAAAGCTTACCAATGTACAGTATAATAAAAAAACAATTGGTTGTCAATATTCAAAATAAAATGCTTAAAAATAAAATCAATGCACCAACAATACTTTTTTGAGGTTAATATGTAAATGATATAAATCAATATATATAATTTAAGGCATACAAATTCAAACCCACACATATATACATAAACTAAAGGTAAATATGTATCAAATCTGAAAGAAAAATTTCCCATGCTAATTTGGCTACTTCTGCGTAGGTAAAAATGACTTACAAAGCAGACATTAAAATTAAAATAAAGAAACAATTTTTTGATTTTTAAAATTACTTGAGTTAGTAACTAAAATTGTGAATCTTATATTATAAAAACCATTTTATTTTCATTGAAAAGTTAAGAAAGTCCTGTATCAAAGGCAAAAAATAAGATTTAGTATAAATGAATAAGTAAAAGTATAAATGAATGTGTGTGAAGATGTTACTGAACATATCTTCCAATATACTTCCTGCAGAATTTTATTTAGTTGTGAAGTTGCTTCAAAAAATATACGGCTCATTTAAAGCATAATCAGAAACATGTTTTACACCAAAATAAACCCTTTTTAATTTGATTTTGACTACATTTTGATTTTGACCCTAGCCATAAGCAAATACATTAATAGAAGCAAAGGAATTCAAATTGACTGTTTTTGTTAAGAAAGGTGTTAATGTTATTTGTTTGGGAGTAAATATTAATTTGCATGACTAAACTCAGCGTTATTCTGAAATTTCTATATTAAACACATTTTTAAAGAATATTTCTTTTTATTCTTTCAAACAAAAACAAGAAATAAATCTCATTTTGCGAAATTCCATTATTTTTAAAATCTAGATTTAAACTCTCTCCCTCTGCGTACTGAACGTGTACTAGAATTTTTTTCCTTTAAAAAGGAAAATATTAAAGCTTCTATACATATATAGAATAGCAAACGCATAATTTCTCATGGGGAAAAATCAGCAAATCCTCTGGGAGAAAAAATATTCTTAGAAAATTTTCTAGACATTCTCCTTTCCATTCCAGAATTTCCATTTTACTTCCTACATGAGGTAGAAAAGCTTAATAACACCGGTTGCATTAGGAATTCACATTTTATTTCATTCAAGATGGAATTCCAGAAATTTTGCAGGAGTTTTAAGAATGGTAAAATTTTTCGGAAAAGAATCTCCGTATTCTTTCAAGCAAATACTGCTTATTGCTTGTTTTTGTTAAAATGACGGTTTGATATTATTTTAAGTTCATGTGATGTGTTCGGCAAAAGTTTATATGCAGAAAATAGATAAAAAGAATATACAGATATTAAATATTTTTTTCTGCATAAAAAGTACGTACTCTAGTAGGAAATCCAGTTCTCAGTGTTGAATATTCTACAATTGGTAATTATGGAGATATTAAGTCGGTTTTACTTTTAAATCTCACGAATTATTTTGCATAAAAAACACTGAATTAAGTAATAACTTTTAATTTATCTAAAAAGAAAAATTTAATTTACACAATTCACGATTTCTATATAAATAACAATAAATTAGATTATTCTTGTTCTGGTCCTAAGCAGTATATAACGAGATTATCATAATTTTGATTTTTCTCAATTGTATAACTATATATGTGTTATGTGGTATGAAATTTACAATATTGTATGTGAAAATTGATAAATGTGAATTACTTTTCCAATTTGTTGCTTACTTTAATAATATAATAGTTTAAATCGTCTCTCTAACTTATAAATACTCATCAAATTATCTTTCAATTGTAATTGAGTGTATTGTCCGGTATCAAGGTAGTTAACTGATCAGTATTATTGTTTGTATGAATTAGATTAAGTCACTTTAAATACAAAGTTTATATTTGGTTTGTAATATTTCTTCTCAGCAAACAAGATAATATTGAAAAAATAATAAATAAAATGCAGAATTTTCAATATGGTTATTTAAAGAAACATATTAATATCAATTAATTATAAATATATATAACTTATTTTCACTTTCTTGTTAGTTCAATAAAAACAGTCGGAATGATTTTATTTCATATTAAGATGCATTTATGAAATATTCTAAGTATAGCTACTATAAGTTGAATACTGACAAAAATATAAATTAGATCTTGAAAAGTACAGTACATTTAATCACAAAAAATAATATGAGCTTTTAAATTTATTGCTGAAAATATCAAGAATTTTATACCAACAATATATTTATTTGTTTTAATGTGTGTAAGCTATTAAATCTATGTGAATATTACTCATTAACATTTGCTGCCCCTTCTAACGTAAAAAAATAAATAAGATTTAAACATTTAAAAAATGTTTAAATATTAGTTATTTTGATGTAATTTCTTGTTATTTCTTTCATAAGCAATTTACTTTTATTCGTGATATAACAATATTGAAAAGTACCTACTTTATAATTCATTTGAAACATAATATGCATATCTCGATCATTTAATTACTTATTCGTCAGCAAATTCCAATTTTCACTTCCTTTTATGCAATTAACTGTTTATTATACTCATGAATATTAAAATGAGTTTAACCACACGTAGAGTGGGGTAATTAAAATTAGGAAGATTTGTAATTAAAATTTAAAGTACACCTTGAGAATTGAATATGCCATTAACATCGCTAATGCAGCCTTTAATGGAAGTAGCGTAGCTGCAATATTTCCGCCATAAAAATAGTTCATTCCCAAATGAGTGGTAAAATTTGCTTTAATAATGAGCTATGTAATTTACGTGTTTCTGCAATCCATATATTTTTAAATTATAGATTCAATGCATAAATTATATAAATTTTCAAAAAATCGAATTCTAAATTCAGATTCGATTGAAATTGATTACATTCGAAACAAAAAAAATGGTAGGTAGAAAAACGTATAACTCCCTACCATAAGTTTTTAAGAAAGAAAAGAGGACGATAGGAAATGTAATAAAAGAGAATTGAGAGATTTTGAAGTTGTATTAAATCAAATAAATAAACTAAATAACAATTTAACTTTTTTAACTTGAATCTTTTTTAAAGCATGCTAAATTTTTTCATTGGAAGGGTGTTAAATAACTTTAATATCATTAAAAATGTGTTCTAAATTTTTTATTAATTTTAGAAAACATAAATTGACGTTATGGATTATTTTTATTGTTTTATTTTTATGCTTAAATGGATTTGAATTATATATTTGCTGTAAAAAGTGTTTAATTGATGTATTTATTTTTATTTTGGTTTTTTGGACTTGTAATAAAATGGTTTTCTTTAAAGATTTTACGAGAAAGAAGTATTTTGAATATGTTTTATTTAGTAATTGAATAAAAATGTAGTAAATCATTCATGGACGCATCATAATACTTTTTGACGATTTAAAATTTTCTAAATAACAATGTGCTCTTGCTTTCTCAAGAGCTAAGCTCAATTAATAATTGTTTATAAGACATCCCCTGAAACAAATGGTGTTTAGTAGGAGGAGGATATTTAATATCATTAATCAGAAAAGTATGGGAAAACAATGAGACAAAAGTAAACAAAATTTCGATAAATGGAAGAGTGTTTCGTAATAAAACAATGACTTAAAAAATCTTCTAAAATCAAAGACGAAAGAAAGACACTACATTTTGTTCTTATTGAAAAGTTATCATGCCATGTAGATATAATTTTTTTGTTCCGAAGTTATGCAAACAAGAAACTTTTCGAGCATTAATATGTCTTGAATAAGAATATATTGTAACGATGTAAGATATACCGGATGAACTGGAACACTTCTTTTGAAACTCTATAATGTACTTTAAAAAAGTTCTTTTAAAAGATATGAAGATCACAAAAAGAAGAGTAAAATGATAATGTTGAAGAAAAAAAGATGGAATTTTATCAATGTATTACAAAGACTTTTAAGACATAACTCGGTCTTTTATAGTAATTAAAAAAAGTTTTCTTTACCGAATATCACGTGTAAAATTATATATATATATATATATATATATATATATATATATATATATATATATCTTTTATCTGCAATTACCTGAGAACACTGAAAATTTCAAAATAATTTTCAGATATTAAAATGTTTTATATGATTTCTGAAATAAGCTTTACTATAATGAACATAGTGATTTTAATATCTAAACTATTTTCTAAAAATGAAAAAAAAATGCTTCACTTTTTAAGAACTTTTTTTATTTTATGCAATGCATTATTCCTCTCCTTTATCCAGGTATTACTATGTCTATTTATTTATTTTACTTTTTCTCTTTTTAATGAATTAAAGTAAAATGAATTCTTCAAAAACTGAATGTATTATAGCATATTTTTTTAAGCGTTTCAAACTCTACAACTGCAAATAAAAATTAATAACTGAAATTTTGGAAACAAATTTTAAGTATCTTTGTTTGCATTATTAATTGATTTAAAATGTTGGTACAGTGTGAAAACAATGTACAGTGTGAATTATTTTCTTTCTTAAAACATTTTCGCATAAAATATGTAAAAGGAATTTAAACAGAAAAATGCGGAAATTATTTCTACAGTAAAATATTTTTAAGCATATCTTAATTTTAACTACATTGCTTACTTAAAAGTCACAAGTAACTGCAATATTGTTTGAATGTGGCTGTATAGTTACTTTAATAAATAATCCGTAAACCTACAATACGTTTCTTATAAATATTTGAAATGAATTATAAAATGTCTCAATACTTTCTCTTTACCTTTATTCATGTCATAAATGTATTTAAGGCTATTTTCGGCAAAAGTACGAGAGCCTGAACTAAACGCGGAGCACATTTTCAGACAGAAAAATGCCTCAATTTTCATAAAAATTTGTATCATTATAACTTATACATTTGTTAACAAGATAGCGCTTCTAAAATTTCAAAATATGTTTTGGATATTATTTTTTTTTCATTTTAACACGTGAAAAGACAGCTCATTTAACATTACGGTATAGGAGAAAAAACGCGAAACACATTTTACGCCAGAAAAAATGGCTCAGCTTGGTCAAAAAAGTGAAAAATGATAAAATATGTTGTTCTCTAAGGGATAGTGAAGCCAGAATATAATATTAATTTTTCATTTCTTTTATATCTGAAAAAATGTACCTAATTCGGGTCCTATTCTTTAACATTAACCGAAGACAGCCTTAAGTAATAATTCGTAATTAATCATAATTAATTACTATACTTTAACAATTATCAACAATAAATTACAGTTTTTTTTAAACAAAGAAGAATAGATAGTTAATAAACAATAAATACTGTGCAATATATCGTAGTATTTCATTTCAAAAATAAAAATAAAAAATATGTTTTTAACTTTTTGGCTAATTTACAGGTAGCTATTATTTTTTATAAATAAATATTTAATTTGACATTTGAGTGAAAACAATACTTAAATCTTCATCTTAATTGTTAAATCTACACTGCCTTTAATGATTTATTACGTGAAGTCACTTAATTCAAAAAACTAAATCCATACATAAAAAAAGCTTGTGATGAAATTGCCATCGTTATCATTTCCACTCTCTTGAACCAAACAGGAAAGTTCTTATAAAATTCATTACCCACGAGAGCAGGTATAGGTAAGGTAATTATTTTGATGGCAATTAAAATTCTTGAAAAAACATTAGCAATGTAAAAATTCTACCAGTTGTGAAATAAAAGCAAACAAGGTAAAAAAGTAATAAGATACATAATCTGTGATTTTTTTTAATGATGAAGAGTTATAAAAAGAAGGATTTTCTTTAGTTTAATTTCGAAAACAAATGCTGACTTAAGAGTGAAAAAAATATCTGTTTTTGAGAGCTATTCAAAAATTTCTACTTATTTTATTTTGTTTATAAACATTTTTTTTCATTCTAAGAAAAGTGCCGTAGGAATCCTATTAATGTAAATAGCTTTGGGTATGTAGATTATGAATAAGCCAGGAAAGAAGGAATAAAAACCTTCCATAGATGTCGATTGAACAATTTGTTCGAACCCGAATTAAAACTATCCTACTCAAGTTTTGCGTGTTTCTTAAAATAATTAGATTCTCAAAGTAATTTTTTCTGCATCTGCTTTCTTTATGGATATGATTGTTCACTCTGATACGATGGGGAGAGGTTTAATGATTATATTTCATTTGCAGACTTGCGTTATTCATTAAATTATAAATATGTGCACAAAAAATTAACTCCATTGCTCGAACTGAAGTTTTATTATTTTTTATTTTGTTCTGGTACGAAGTCAATTAACAAGCACATACTCTTGATTAGTTTTTGAATTTTTTTATGTATTATTTTTTTCCTGGATCTTCTTTCTTTTTGTCCTGGTTAAATGAGGAATAACAGATAGTTTTTCGGAGTTCATCCGAAAAGTTATAATTGAACTAGTCTTTGTTGCTTAAATTAGTTTCCGAATTCGACAACTTTTTTGTGCTTCTGGAAGATCTTTTGTTATAAATGAATAACTGATGATAAGTGACATTTTCTCAGAAGTCTTTTTCAAAACTAGTTCAAGTATTAAAAACTTTTGCTCATAGTGCTGTTTCAGGGAATTTGTTGGATATTTATTTGACAAAAAAATCTCTTACAGTTTTGCATTATAAATTATCTAAATTCTTCAAAATGTGAATTCAAAAAGAAATTTCTAATTGAATTCATTATTTTCCCTTTAGGTGATTTTGCAGCTAGTAATTTTTATGTTAGATATGTGATTATTTCGATTCTATCTGCATGGCTATTTTAAAAATTCGCATAGAAAGATTTCGAAAGGCATATTTTAAGAAACTGAATAAAACATTTTTGTACAATTAATTTAAATTTAAATGAATTTGAGAAAAAAAATGGAAGAGAGTGTATGTTTGATTGTCTATTGTAAAATGAGAAACCAATTTATTTTTTAACCTAATTCATACAGCATTTTTTTATTTCTGCTTCTGCGAAATCTGTTCACTGATTACAGGAAAAAATGATTTAAAGATGTTTCGCATTGCAAGGAAATCTGAAGCAACTATATTAAAAATATACATTTACAAATACATTGCAATAAATTCCTGGCTAACAGAAGTTTGGACATGATTTTCCGTTAAAAAAGAGAAAACGCTTAAAATCAGTTTTAGGATATAGTTAACTCATTTTTTTTTTTTTTTTGCTTTGTTTGTGGACACATTTTAGAATTTCAAAATAAAGTGTAAGCTCATGGTAAGGATATTTAATAATAATAATAGTTTTCTAAAACCAACTAAGAAATAATTTTTAAAAAAATAAATTGAAGTTTTTTTCATTTTTCCTTCTTACCTGGCACACCATAAACATAAGAGAAAACTAATGTGTGTTTGTGTTAAAAAAAATCAGAAATCGTAAATTCTAGAGATTTTAAATATTAATTTAAAGTATACTTAAACAAAAACTATAGCACTAAATACGTTAATTTTCTACATTGTACATATAATACTATATATTACTGTGGTATGTATTAGAATTTTTAGTACATACTATATTGAAAAACCCTATTGCATACAAGATAAGTAGTAAATTCAGCATATAATTTTATATATGGCAACTCCATGGTGCCACACGTAGTTACTAAACTTGTTTTTAACTTAGTTTTGATAAATTAATTTGAAATACATTGTGCAGTACTGATACATTTATAATACTTGGAAACTTTATTTTTTTTTTTTATTATCAAAATTATTTGGTTTCCCTTTTTTCAGTAAAATGAAAATTTTTTTGGTATGGCACGTTCAACCGTTTTAAAAAAGGAAAAATGGAAAATTCCATGATTTTAGTTCCTTGATTAATTTTGTATAAAAGTTTTGACTTTTTTGAAAAAAAAATTTTTAAAACAATTTTTTGGGCAAAAATAAAAAGAATAACTTTTTTTTAAAGGTCTAATTTTGTGAAAAAGTTCATTATAATAATATTTCTCATATAGCTTACATCTCTTTACAGAGCTTAAAAAATTTTTGAAAAATTCACCTTTTTTCAGAGTTACCACCGATTGAAAATATATCCGGTTTTTTTAAAATTGCTACCTCTGTTGACTAAAAATATGGATAACCCATTTCTAAGTTATATATTTCAAAAAGTTTAGTTGAGCTTCGGTAGAGATTTTTATATATAAGCAAAACATTATTATATAGAAAGCATTTTTACAAAAGAATTTTGAAAAAGATTATTCTAAGTTAATTTTCCCAGAACTACTTGTTTTAAACTATTTTTGTCAAAATATCTAAAAACAATTTTAACAGATTACTAATAATTGATACTAATATGAAAATTATCCTTTATGCGCTTTTCAAAGTCCGTTCCCGAAGTGGATACCTTAAATAATCTTTTATTTTCGACTTGTTGATATGCTCGTGTTCCCCACGTATTTTTATCATGCACCCCTAGGTGGCGCACTCTGCAGTTTGAGTACTTCATTTTTCTGTACGTTGAGTATGTTATTTTTCTGTAATACAAGTATGTAAACACGGAGTTTTTCGATTTTGAAACATATACTGATATATCTTCTTATAAATGTAATACATCATCATAATTTTGAACATATATGGCAGATTATAGTAAATGCTGTCTTGATGATAGATGAAATCTAGAATATAACTAAGATACCTTCAATATTTTTTGAACGAATTTTCTATTTTAAGAATATTTTACATCAAATTTTCTGAGAACATTAAGAAAGCCATCATTTCCAATGACGCTCTTTTATTACCTTCATAACATACAATAATTCTTCCGGCATGCAAGAAAAGTCATTTTAGAGCAAGAAATGAGTAGAAAACACCAAGAGTGTTCTGGATGAATGCCAAAGTTTAAGAAAAGAAAGATGGAAAATCATACACCCAATTCCACGCCTGTGTTAAGATATAAAGAAGATTAGAATGCTAAATTTCTGCAATCATGCGTTGAATCTTTAAAAAGTAGTGTATATAAGTGAATTAGAGTAACTGAATTTCATGAAATGCACATATAAATATTTTATTTCACCTTGTATTGAGAAATTTCAAATAAATAAATAAAAACTGAAAAATAAATAACAAATAAATGAAAAAAATGGTCATGTTTTGATTTTTATAGATATAAATGATGTAAATTTTGTACATGAATATAAATTTTCTTAATTTCAATGATGCTAAGTTTTCAGCAACAGAAACTATCTCAAGTAAATCCTTTGCAGTACTTTGTTGAAAGATTAAAACATTTATATAAAGGAAACTGAAAACTCAATCAGTTGAGAATGAAAATGTATTCAAAGGTTTCTGGAATTCATGATTATACACGTTATTATTACCATATTCTGTAGTAAATTAGATAATTATTGAACTTTCGGTTTTATGTATGTTTAAAAAATTATTTCAATGAATGATGTTGCATTAAACGAAAAAACTCTACTAAACCTATAAAAAATAAGTACCTAACAGTGGTTTACTACTTTTTTCCCCAAAGCAGCAAAGAAAACGTTTCAAACATTTCAGTGACCAAAAATATTTACTTCTATTAAAATGAATGCGGGAACTTCGAGCCTCGAGCTGAGGGACTTTGAAGAATGGGTAAAAAAATATATTTCTTCTTCATCACTTGATCGTGGTTGAAAATCATGAGATATGTCACCAACAGCTATCATATTGTTTTAGAATTCAACGTCAATAAAGGACTAATCAATCAGTCTGAAATGGAATTTCCTAATTAGTAATCCGATTTTGAAGCATATAAATTCCTAGGTTTTTTGTTATAATCAGACCAGGAAACTTTTCTGATGAATTACACACATGAACAAAAAAATTACCGCACGAAGAAATAATTATGGGATCGTAACGACACTTGGCATGAAGATACATGTAGGGAAGATATGCAAATGATTAGAAAGGCAGCGTGATTGCGCATTACGTATAGCCGGTAGATGGTGTTTAACGTCGTTCTCCGTAGAGTATAAAACATGTAACCAAAGCTTGCTTGAGTGTGCTGAATCGTTTACAAAGAAGGAGCTGAGGTAGACATGCCATTACGCCGTTTTCGAAGACAATATGAGCAGTTGTTGCAGTTTGAGCGGGGGAGAATCATTGGAATGATGGAAGCTGGTTGGTCTCAGCTAAGAGAGTAACTCGTCAATTACGGCCCTCTGATTGTGTTGTGAAGAGGTGTTGGGACCAGTGAATCCGAGAGATGTCATTTAAACGAAGACCAGGTTCAGGACGCCTTTGACAGATCAGTCGCCGAGAAGACCGCCACATCGTAAGAAATGCACACGTACAGCCAACTGCTTCATAGCCTCCATCCAATCACAGGTAGCACCTTCACTAGGGACCTCTGTGTCTTCTCGAACCATACGAAGGCGCCTGGCTGAAGGACATTTAAGGCGTTCATTAGGTGTGCTGCCCTTGACGCCCACCCATCGATGCCTCCGTTTGAAGGTGCACGAGGAAACTGGACTGCAGTGAATGGAACCAGGTCGTCTTTCACGACGACCCCAGATTCTATCTCAGCAGTGATGACAATCATGTTCGTGTGGAGACCCCGTGGTGAGCACCTCAATCCGGCCTTTGCTTTACAGTAACACACCACTCCCATAGCTGGTGAGATGGTATGGGGTGCTATTGCCTACAATACACGGTCACCACTAGTTTGATCCGTGGCTCCATGACAGCTCAGGGTGGCTTGCCCCCTTTTTGGGTCCATGCAACGACTTCCAGGAGCCATTTTCAGCAAGACAATGCTTGACCTCATGCGGCAAGGAAGTCATAAGACTATTTCCGCAGTGTTACTACTCTTCCTTCTTTGGCCTTCCCGATCCTCAGACTTCTCTCCAATCGACCATATCTGGGATCATTTGGTACAGCGAGTTGAACATCCCATGAGTTTGAACGAACTAGAGGCGAGGTTACAGCAAATATGGAACGAAATGTCTCTAGACATCATATAGAACGTGTATGCCTCAATGCCCGATTGTATTGCATCGTGTATTCGCGCTAGAGTTGGGTTGAACAGGGTATTAAATCCTACGTTCTTTTGTTTTCCTGAAATAAATAATTCCTTTTTCTTTGATTTTCTAATCATTTACTTATACCAATGTAGTCATTACGTATGTAAAATTTCGTTTCATTTTGACAATCCTTTGTTGTGCTAATTTTTTATCCACGATGGTACGTGAGTGCAAATGAAAACCCTTTGACAATGCATGTATTTCATGCGTGGCACCCAGCCACCCGGATATTTATATTCCATGGCTTTTTTTCAAAGTATACATATGTAAAACTTCTAAAACTTATTGGTAATCCATCTGTGCTTAACATTTTTCACAATATCAATGCTGCACATATCTTTCTTAAAAGTTAATGTCTATATATGCTCAAGCATATCAGTGTTAAAAAGAGTGAAAATAAATTTTCATTATAAATAAAAAAACCTTCCTCTCTAATATTCTTACCCCAAGCAGAAACAGAAATCCTGCGTGCCCGAGGGGAGGTACATATGTTGGCCTGTATCGCCATCATCTATTGGAGAGAACGTAACCCATTGACTGGGATGTATTGCAAACCCTTTATTTTAAATCCCCCACATATTTATTCAAAATATACCAAAAACTCAGCCTGCGTCTTAAATATTATTAAATATTTTTTCCCGCATGTGGTCATAGAAAATTTTTTCCCTTATAACAAATGTTGATAACAACATTTCCATAAACAATTAAAAACAATATTTAATTATTTCCGTGTCAGTACTTGTTCAGAAAATTCGCAAATAAATCTTATTGCGTATACAATGCGTATATACGCATACTATGTAGTGTAATTCACACACAATTCAGTTTCATCTCTCACTTTAAGCCATGATCCACGATGTGTGTTATAAAATCTTTTAAAGATTGTGGATACAGCAATGTGCTAAAGAGAAGTAAAGATGACAGCATGTATGTATGAGGAAAGTAAAAATTTCTGTGACAGTGACACCCACAGTGAAAGAAAAGACTGTATGTATAATTTTTGTAACAGTGATGACGAATTTCTGGGGTTGTACGTTGAATCAATGCTGACACATTTTTGTTAATTCTTTAATACAATAATTCCGTTTTCGTTGTATAAAGTGTTATCCTTCAAAATAGGCCATTTTAATCCTTTTCTGTTGATCCAAATATTTTTCGTACTTTCTAATATTATAAATCACATTGCGTTATATTAATCTTACTAAGAAATTAATCTCTTATACTGATATTAATTGCGTCACTTGCTTCTGATTATTTTTAGGGAAGAAAATGCCAAACAAATATAATGATTTACATCAATATACATGTTAATAGAATATCTGGTTGCAGTCGTTGAATTGATTAAAAAGTTTCTAATTTTAATTCCACATTTTACTTACTTAAACACGTAAAGCAAATAGTAGCAACACAAACAGACATACGGACATAAGACAGTACATAAAAATTTTCTTTTTAAAGTTCCAAAGCTTTTACATCTTTCCCAACTCCAAACTTACATAAGTATACGATTTCCGCTATTTAGCGCACTGATTGTTTCAAATGTGTGGCTGATGCAACATTACATTATCTTACTTTGAAATGTGCCAATGTGATAGTTTTTGAGGTGATAAAGTAATGGTTAAAATGTTACTTCCAGTTAGGTAAGTAAATTAAAAGAATTAATTAGCTACCTGCTCGGTATAGTTTATAGTGATGCTGTCTGCTGCACCATAGGGCTTGGGTTTGAATCCCGGATAAAGCACGGATGTTTAATTATGAAAAGGGCTTGTGTGGCATGGGGACATTCTAAATATTCGTTGAGCCGAAAGTCCTCACGGGATGTTTGTGAAAGAGGAGGAGAACAGGAGGGGCTCCCTGACTAGAGCCCTAGGGTGTTCTCACTGAAAATTCGGATGGAACCGAGAAAAGTCGTACCGCATGGTGCTCAACGCTGATGTTAACGACAGGCGTAAAACTAGGCCCTGGTTACGATGAATTTCGTGGGCCTCGATCTAACACTGTCTCGATCAGGTGGCATTAGAAACTACTACTTCTAATTTTCACATATACATATAGAATTATTAATTCAAGTTCATCATTAATTTAAATATATTTCTAGAAAGAAAATTTAAATGGGGAATTTTTGCACACACAAACAGATATATATATGTGTGTGTGTGTGTGTGTCTATAACACAAGGGAGAATGTTAAATTAATTTATCAATAAATCCTCGTACAACCTCAAAATCCTACTTTTTTCATTTAATTTTTATTGTAATTCAATTTTGTGATAGTGAAATTTAATTAAATTTATGCTTTAAGTCAAGTAGACTTTTTTTCAAAATATTTATCAAAGTTAGGAAATTATTTTAAAATGGTATTCGCATTTAATATATTTTCTAATTTCTTATTGTTTTTTTATTAAAATAATAATAATTAAGAAATGAATTTTTTATAATGTAATGTGTATAATATTTAAAGATGTATATATATTATTTTTTGTATATTAGTTCAAAATTAAATTAATGTAAATAATGTTTATTTTATTCTGTCATTCTAATAATTAACAAATATATAAATAATAATCCAGTAAATTTATATAACAGCTAATTAGAAGAATGAAATTCAAACTCTTTTTTTTATCATAATTAAGTAATACTTTTAGAAAGAATGTGAGTAAGTTAAACATAAATTATAAAAAAATATTTCTGTTAATGGTTAGTGATGACCCTTTCTTTCTATATATAAAATTCTAAGTGCAACACAACTCCAAGAAATATAAAATTTGGTTTTATATTACAAGATTGTGTATTTTTTTTAATAAAAACATTTTACAGTAAAATATAAACATTTTTCATTAAGGTTATATAAATAAATAAATGAAAAGCAAATCTAAAATTTTCATATTGTACGAAACTTTAATTAAAATGCCCTGAGCTTCATTTTAAGAAGACATGGAAATGATTCTTCATACATTTTCTTCGTCACACAATGGGTTTTTCACTAGTATTTAGGATAGAATAAAGTCTGCTATATCTTGAAACCTTTTTTCACAATGCCACTACGTTTTCTTGGTTTTTCTGAAAAAAAATTTAAGAATTCTTTTTTTGGTGCACTTAAATTTCTTTCTTTAAAGTTATTTTTCCCCTTACATTTTGCCTTAGCGACCTAAACTTGAAAATCTCACGCCAGTAGCAGGTGGGTTTGATGGGAGCAATGTTTATTTAGAGTAGCAATAACTTGCAGCTGCGAAAGAGGAATCTTAGAAGAAAATCAGATGAAAAACCAATTCCCTAACCATAAGATTGGTAGCAAAAGGTTCTGGTTTTACCTCAGCAAGGCTTGGTAAGCATTGAAAACAGAGCAATATAAATAAAACATAATAGCTTCAATCATTAATGATTAACAGTCTAGTTAATATATGTCACATATAAATATATATTTGTCTGAAAATCTTATAAAATATTCCTGTAAAATCAAAAAAGCTCTTTAAATTCTTATGATAGAAGGCAGTGGCGTAACGGAGAATATTAGGCCCCTGCAAAGTCCATAGAAAGTTGTGGGATCCAAATCCAAATACGTACTTGGCGTCCGTCAGGCTTTGGGTACACTAGAATCCCTGCTCCAGCCCACGAAGCAGGGGTGGGGCTGTACACACCGAGTTGATATAGCCCCTTTTGGATTTGGTGATGTTTATATCTAGTGACAGAATGGCCTGCCTTTCATTACCTCCGTTTACTTCATTACTCTCGGAACACCTACCACTACATATAGGTACTGATTCTAGTCACCGAAAAACAGGCTTCACCAAGGGGCCACCTATTCTACACTTTAATCTCATTGACTTATCTTTTCCTCTCCTTATTTGTAGAACGTCGTTCGAGAATCGTGAAAGCAAGAGGTTTTCTTTAATATTTCTTCGTTTTCAAAATGTAATTCTTTCAATAAGTAGAGTACCATATACGAGTGTTTTCCTTTTTCAGTTCCTACTATTAGCTCACTCTCTCCGTATATATATATATATATATATATATATATATATATATATATATATATATATATATATATATATATATATATATATATATATATATATATATATATATATATATATATATATATATACACATATATATATATATATATATATATATATATATATATATATATATATATATATATATATATATATATATATATATATATATATATAAGTTAAGTTATTATATATATATATATATATATATATATGTTGTTATATATATATATATATATATTATTATATATATATACATATATATATATATATATATATATATATATATATATATATATATATATATGCCAATTGAGGCTTTCAATCAATTTAGATCTTATGTAGCAATAGAAATTCAAAAATTAGATTTCAGTGTTGGGAAAACAAAAATATGTATAAAGATCGTGTACCATCAATATAAAAATATCCAAAAAGACTTCGTGATTACATATGTTGCCCGCTAATTATGCTTATAATCTGTAAATATTTTACAGTAAAATATTAAATAATCACATTTTTAAATAATAATGCATTTTCAAAAAATCAATTCATAGTAATAGAGAAGATGATAATCGTCTTCTAGCTTTGAACAAGACTGAATATTCATCTAAATAATATTAAATAATTCACGCATTTTAAATACCAAAATTTCATAAAAAGCCCTATAAAATTTCGCCAGAAATACTAATAGCACAATGCATATATCACGAGCTCTGGGAAGATCTTACAGTCTCTTCTTCAAAATTTAATTGATAATTTACAAAACACGGCAATAATTAAAAATAGCTTAGAAATTGCCAGAGTTACTAAAGATGTGTTAATTTTTTCCATGCATGGCTTTGACTTCGAGGACCTTTTTAATTCTATAGATATTGACGATATGATTCGGGTTCTACAGTTAATTTATGATAAATATGAGCTATATACTTCAATGAAAAAAGAGAAATTCGATATTCTTGTTAACCTCGTATTAAAAGAATTTCATTACATTTAATCAGAATCTTTTATAAACAGATCAAAGGATTACCTCAGGATGGTCCAGAAGCAGTAATTGTTTAGCGAACCTTTATTTACATTTTTTGAAATTGACCATATTGTAAATGATTCTTACTGATTTACCGTTATATAGATGATTTAATACCTTTTTGGTAAAATAATGAATACAAAACCAAATATTGGCTATCTACCCTGACATCTCAACCTCTCCTTAAAACTAACTTTAACTGTAATATGGTAGAATTTCTTGGATTTAGATTTGCATCTTATTAACAATATCAGTCAGTAACATTTTGACAAAAAAGAGATTCTTTTCTTTTAAGTTCCATATAATTAAAATTCCTGTATGGAATAGTAACTTGCATTTATCAATTTACAGAAATTGCTTTTGAATTTTTATTTAGAAGCGATAACTTAACTACCCTCAAAATAGATAAATTTAATAATATAAAAAAATTTTAAATGTTGTTTAGATCATGAATACCCTTTTATTTCTAAGAACTTCTATATTCATCACAAATATTAGTCGTCTTGCTAATACTTCTGATTCCAAATCCACCACACACCAATAGGATTTCAAAAGTCAGCATGTTAGTGGTCTGCCGTGAAGATTATATCATAATACTATATCACAGTTTACATCTTTTCCCCACACATCTTAAACATTTTACATTTTTGACAACCAACCGTAAATTAGAGCCTAGCAATTTACATTTTTGAAAATCAACCAATTCAAAGACTACTAAAACTTGACGCTTACCTGTCTCGCTATCTATCTATGCTGGCTAGTGTAAAAGGTAGTTCAAAAGATACGTTCAAAGATACCCAAGACTCTGATTCTCTTAGAAAACATCTGTAAGTGGAAGATTTCGTTTAATATTTTTTTTTTCTCGTAATTGTTTTAGGATTTTTCCGCTTTAAGAAATTGGGGAGAATTTGTTTCAGAATATTAATCAGTGTTTATCATACTTCTGTAAGTTTTGTATACTTTGAATTTTGGTTTATTTTTGTACACTTTGAATTTTTTACATACTTTGTATTTTTGTTTATTTTTATTTGGTTTTTCCTACCGAGTTGCAAAGGGGGAAGGTTGGCGCCTTGAAACCAGTTTAACCCCACTTATTCGGTCCTAAGTCCGAAATGGCTTTCTGACTCGCTAGGTTCTTTTTTATAGTTACTTTTTTGTATTTTTTCGATCTTCATGTTTGCTTTTATATTTTTATTACGTTATTTCTTGTTATGTTCATTATTTATTATTTCTGTTTTTTTAAATATTATACAAATTTCTTTCATCCCGGTGAGAAATGTATTAATAAAACGAACGTTCAGATATAATAAAAAAATCAGTAGATCAGTTTTTAACTATAACAGTATTCAGGAATTGGTCTAAAAGAATGTATGCAATGATTACAGGAAATACGTGGATGAATATCATGGACACGTAGAAACAGGTTGCTTAGAAATAGTTCAAGATCAGAAATTAAGAGAAATTATGTGCAAAGGCACTGGTTATCGACTAACTATTTCAAATAGCAATTTAAATGTGAGGAAAAACAGCTATCAGAAGATATTAATAAATTTATTCTAAATGTTGCAATTAAATATAATTTACCTACTCAGGCCTTTAAAGAATATGGGTTTCATGTCCCAAGGACTTAATGAATTAAATTTGAATTTGAATTTTAGAACAAAAATGATATTTTATAGAGAAATTTAAAAGAATACTAGAAAATTACAAAACACTTTTGTGATAGTTTATGCTGATAAAGTCCCAGGAATTATGCAATAATGTAAATATTACTATAGTAAATTAATAAATGATCATATAAAAATAACAATGCATATGAAGTCTGTAAATTTAGTATGAAATAAATTAATAGATTATTGGCATTTTGTAAACAATTAAATATTTCTAGCAATACAATTAAATATCCCTATATATTTTTGACTCCTAAATTTCATAAAAATCCAGTCACCTGGTGTAACAAATGGGTTCAATACATATATCCAAATCGGGAAGAATTTTACAGACCATATTACAAGATACAATAGACAAATTTAAAGATACTTGTATTATAAAAACAGCCATGATAATAATAAAGACGGTTGAGCAACAAGAGGTATTTTCAGTGCATGGATTTCATTTCTAAGTGATTTATTTAATTCCATCAAAATAGAAGATATAATTCAGGTACTTTCAGATGCATATGAGAAATATGGTTTGAATGATTACATTAGTTTTGGAAAGTTCAATACACTAATTCGTTTTGTAATACAGAGAATTTTTATTATTTTGATGTAACAAACTCTACAAACAAATCAAAGGATTGCCTCAGAGTGGTCCAGCCAGTAACAGTCTCAGCTAACCCTGTATTTACACCACTATGAATCAAATCGAAGAAATGAACCATCTTGCATCTTATTAATATACATAGATGATTTAATTATTATAGGTCAGCATTTATTGAATTTAAAACCAAACATTAATTTTATCCAGAATACCTAAAAATTAATACAGACAAATTTAACTCCAGCAAAGTTGAATTTTTAAATTTAGATTTAAATATTATTGACAACAAATTATACAGCAATATCTATGATAGAAGCATTTAACTCTCAATGTCATAAAGATACCGAACTTCAATAGCGCCACATATTTCAATATTTAGAAATATAATTTTAAATTTTTTGATTATGAATAATAATTTAACTACACACAATATTGATAAATTCAAGAACATGCAGAAATTTATATTTTGTTGCATAGCTGCAAATTATTATCCCATCAACTTCTTGAGAAAATGACATAGATCAAAAATATTTCTTTAAAAATATTTTAAACCTCATAAATGCACAGATCCACCACACAACATTAGGTCCACAAGTCAGCTTTGTTAGTGGTCCAGCTGTGAAGAATTTGTGCATTCCACACACAGAATACATTATAGTATACACATAGACCAATATTTACACGACTACACTTAAATTATTTTATGACCAATCAAACGCTTAAGACCAATCAAACAACTTTTTCATGCAATCTGATTTAGATCTAATACCAAATGATTGAACTCTGGTGTGAGATTATGAATCATTTGGATTGACATGGCATTAGTGGGTGTTGTAGAGCAAAACATAGGAGAGGTAATTGTTGTATTAAATATGAGAGAAAAATCGTTCAAAATTTGTGAATTGAATTATTGATAGAATGCTAGCAGCTTTAATGATTTACGCTATTCATTTGTGAAAATAATTGGTTTTTAATTTGAACCTCTTTCGATTTAGACATTTTTCTGCCTAAAGATGAGTGCGTCATCTTGGTGCTTGAGGGTTCACTCTATATTATGTACCACTGTTTAGAATTTTAATATTTTAATATAATATCTTTCAGAATGCGATGGCGAATAGTTTAATTTTTCAAAGTTTAATGGTTTAATTTTAACTTATTTAATTTTAACTTTTCAATTTTTAATTTTAAATTTTGAGAATTGATATTTTAAGATTAATTTCTACTACTAAGTTGCAATAGGGGAAGGTTGGCGCCATCAAACTAGTTTAACCCCACTTATCGATCGCCCGAGGTTGCACTTTAGATATTTCATATATTTTATTTTATAATTTTTTTTTAATTTGCCTTGAAAAACTAGAATTTTGTCTTCTATATTCGCCATTGATATCCTGAAATGGGATTCTATGTTATAGGATCTATTTAGTTTCGATTTTTTATTGATTCCTCTGTTGTGATTAATATATATATTTAAATATATATATATATATATATATAATTTTTAAACTTAGTGGTAATACTAATTTGATGTTAATACAGTTGTTTTTTAAATATTAATTCATTAATCAAATTAAATTAATTACTTGTTTTCGACGCCAACTTAGATTCGTCTTCACTGTTGTAACACTGTAACTGTGTTAAAACAATTTACGCGCTGGCGTCGAAAACCAGCTGTGCCAAACTAGTCAAAACGGGTGTGGATTGTTATAACAATGGTGACAAATCATGCTGTTTTTTCAATTCATTATTAGTTCTACTCTCTCCCCATGTATATATGCATGTGTGTGTTTCTTGTTCAAGTTTTCAAATCCTTAATAAAAATGCTGTCTATTCATCCATTCGAAATAGGAATTGACATTTTTTTTATATTACTAGTTACTTTAACGACATAACACAAAATTAAACGAGCATACAGAATATAAAATAGTACTTACGTACTATTGCAACAATGCTAACTTTCAAAATAACTTTCCAGTTAGGAACCTCGATTTCGCATGTGTCACACGACAGCAATCGGCAAACCACTTTGCTTCGTTTCATATAATGTAGCAATACGGTTATGAAAACATGAGTACCCCTAAAATTACCAAAAATCTGAGATACATTTAACTAAAGCCTTTAATTTACTACAACAAATTCGGAATATCTTTTTTACTAACTACAAAAAATCAAAACAAATATATAATTCCATGCGCTTGCGTGAATTGGAGATGTGCGATAAGAGAGGTCGGTAAGAGAGTGTTGCCGTCAACAATAGTATTCTAATTACATTAATATAGACCGGAAAAGAACACTTTTTAATTTCAGAATACGTTAAAAATAATTGCAAATGGAAATTGATTTTTAAGTATTAAACAAATATCAAAAATATAAAAAGAAATGAGCTAGTACCAAATGTTGTTTAAGAGTTTCTGTGTTTAACATATCTGATGATTTTGTTATTGCTGAAGTATTTCGACACACGCTCGACTTTACTATTCTTATATTTTCTTAACATAACTATAAAATGGGATTTTTAGTTAAATTCCTATACTGATTGACATAGAAATAGTGTTTACAGGATACAAATCACTATTAAAATGCACTAGAAGCCATAGATTTTGTTGACGAACTAAATTATTTCATCAAAGCGAGTTAAAAAAATAAATTTAGGAGCATTTGAATCTCAGAACCAGTTAATTCCAAATTATATAATATAAAAAATTACTTAGATTATAGTTAAACTTCATTCTCACGTTTAAAATATTGGCGTTGCATTAGTTAATTTTTTACGAAAGTAATAATTAAAATAAGTCAACCAAGCTTTCGATGTTGTTTTTAAATCCTCTTGGAGCACGAAAGCACACACCAAGCTTTAACTTTTACCAAATTCAAGCTTATTCAGCATCATAAATTACTACGAAATGATGAAGATTACTTTGAAGAAAAATAAGTAATAAAATAATTATTTTTAAGACTACTAAATGTTCACAGAATTGTTCGAAAAAAATCGAAAATAAATTAAAAAATAAATTTTATATGTGTGTATATATAAAGCTTCGAAATTCTCTCATTCAGAATTTTCTTAAATTCTGTAATGCCTATCGTACTTAGTTGTGAAAGAATTAGGAAAGTATAATTCAAAATCCACTTAAATGGTTAACAGAAATTTAAATGATAAAAACATATTTTTGTTTACCTGAGATATTTCAGCAAAATCAACCCTCCTGTAATCATATCAAGTGTAAAAAGTTAAATTGAATGTTAAAAATTTATCCGCATTTATATTGAAATTAAAATTCCGGCTCGAAATGTAGCACTTTTCTGCTAAAAATATAAAAACATTTGAAAGTAGCTGTGATTTAATATTTTCCCAATGTTAATGCTACTGAAAATCGGGGGCTTAGAATCGTATAATCGTATTTATCGTATATATCGTATAATCGTATTTATAAATGTTTTAATATAAATTTCTATTAAATTCATTTTGTATTTATCCCATAAGAGAAACCAGTATTTTGGAGGTATTTTTATTATTAAACTGTCATCTTTTTTTGTGGAAATACGCAGAACTCAGTTATGCTCATTGCATTAATATACTTTTTTGAGGAGGGAGGTAAGAAGAATTCGAATTCTCTGAACACCCCTCCTGATTACTGCACAAATTCTAAGTGTCTTTCATTTTCGTTGCCTATGTATATGCTTCAGAAAACTGATTTATATTATTTGGAACATAGTAAATGAAATCAGAGCCGTTGAACCTTCATAGCATCAATGCACATTATTGTAATTATTTATTTTTGATTTGGAAATATATTTTCTGCTTTTTGTATACTTTAATGGCACAGACTCACGTACAACAATTAGAGTGTTATCCTCTGAAGGATAAAACTTGGAGCCACCAACGTCATACTCCAATTATAAAGCCAAACCTTTTGAGTTCGTTTCTCGATCTTAGATCTGATCGGTTCCATGTAAGGAATTTGAAACTTTATTGATATTAAATTTGCTAATATTTACTTGATACACTACTGCAAAAAGTATGTCCTGAATTAAAAACCAAATTGACTATTGAATTGTGAAACATCAATAGAATATTATAAAATAATGTTAGCATTATCTTGAATCTTTTAAAGTAGAATTGAAGAAACAAAAAACATAATTTAAAACAATTTTTTTCCCATCATTTAATTTATTTGTTCAGCGCTTTCTGAAAAAATATATTTGACATTTATGTTCTTAAGTAATGTTCATTGAAAAATATTACACAAGCATTCAATTTAAAAGAATACAATAATTTGAATTTAGTATTAACAAAGTATGCAGTGTTTTTCATTTTTACATATATTTTTAATAATTGCTTATTATATTTATGTAAGTATTTTAGTTGTTTTGTGATTGATAACAAATTCAATAAACCGATTATTGATTAGAATGATTTCTGAAGAGAAAGAAAAATATAACGAAATTTCGTGACTTCAATGACTTGTAGCAGAATAAAATTATATTTTCGTTTCTCTTTGTATCATGAATTAAATATACACAAAAAATAAAACACCCAAAACATTAAGAAATAAAAATATACGTAAAATAGTGGTTTGAATTGTATTTATATCACAGAAACTAAAATGTGAATCGGATGTATTGCAAATAAAGGGTAGGGAAGTGAGTATGAATAAGCATTTAAAAGAAAAGAAATGTAAAGAATAAAATGACATATATTAAACGTGGATGAAAATTAAACAAATCAAATATTTAACGAAAAAATTAAGCACACTTTTTTAAGTCCGATAATTTTTCACGCACAATACCTCTTTTCCATCTCCTGAAAAATGCGTAGCATATCAAAATCATAAATAAAACATAGCTTAGAATAAATGTATTCTCATTAGGTATATACATACGTCGTCTAATTGATTTCTAACTAACGAACTTTTCCCGGCAAATTTCAGAATCGTAGGTTACATGTTAAGGTTGAAAGGTTCAGTGTGCTTTTTCGGAATCTAACCACCATCCGTAAGTTAGTCAGTTGTGTGATGAACACCAGACTCATCAGATATTTATCATCTCACTTTATCCTCTGCGCCCATTTTTACAGCCCTCATTATTTTTCCTGCGATAACCGAGAGCGGGTGGGGAAATAATTATCGCGCACTTCTGATTGAGTTAGTGCTAAAGCCAAAGCGTGTGATTCCTTAGCACGATGGCGTAATTTGGTAAATATCGGAGAATAAGATTCCATCGATAATTATTCATTAGCGCTAGAAATCAGCAGCTTTGGTGCGGTCCGAAGTAGTGGTTAATTAATGAAGCGGAACTATCTTGTTATGAAAAGGGGTTTGATTTATTGAATGTAAACACACAAGAAATCGAGGGTACGCGGCAGAATGAATGTGAGACCCTTTTCTGGTTTTGAAATCAAAGTATCTGTTTTCGTAACGGCAAAAGTATTGAATAGTTGCCTTGAGTTATGTGCTGTAGTTATTAGCCTATATAAGGAAGCAATGAAAAAGTACATGAGAACTCGAACGTTAGAAAGAATTTTGCTCATGTTTTAGTGATTGCATGTATGATACCAATATTCTTGGGGTAGAAAATCTATGTATAGATTATTTTCTGAATATAATTTTGGATTGGAGTACAGGATAATTCATTTGTCTATTATCAATGCAATTATGTTAATTTAATCGTATGTATAAGGATGTATTTTCGAAAAAACACATATTTATATTCTCGGGAAAAAATATATAGTTAGTGGTTATATAAAATTTAATTATCATAAGAGAACATTTCTTTGCATATTCATACTTTACAAAATATTTTGTTTCAAATTTATATATGAAATAATTTTTTAAAAAATAATTATATTTAAAATATTGTGGGTGTATAAGAAATATATTATTTGTGAACAAAATCATACAGAAACCATTTATTTATATTTATTTTATTTAATATAGGAAATAAGTTCTCCCTATATGTAAAAAAAAGCTTTTCAAGCAACTTTGCAAAAAAAAAGAACAAACAAAGCAAATGTACGAACGACAGAAATTTTTAAAGAGATTAGTTGAAAATTGAAAGAGCACGTTTGTATTATTTTCGATC
This sequence comes from Trichonephila inaurata madagascariensis, assembly GCA_019973955.1. Lineage (NCBI taxonomy): Eukaryota > Metazoa > Arthropoda > Arachnida > Araneae > Nephilidae > Trichonephila > Trichonephila inaurata. The sequence continues at coordinate 234,578 of BMAV01011916.1, read as the reverse complement.
AAACCAAGCTAAGTTGAGAACAGAGAATTTATGGAAGGATTGATAGACTATGTACAAAAAATTCAGGTATAAATATACCTGACAAATTTAAAGTAGGTAAACCTATAGTTTTACCATCGTATATATTGGACAATGGGGATTCGTCAGCCTTTAATCACCCCCCCTAAGTTTTCTTCATAGAAATTAAAATGGTTGCTTTCGTTTCATATACCATGTGATTTGAAACCATTTTTGCATTCTCTAAAAATTTAAAATAGTTGAAAGTAAGTAATGCTTCCTTGTAATAACTGGAAGGTTTACAACAAATGACATGCATGTAGAAACTTAATCCATGTGAATAATTATAGAAATGAAATTTCCCTTTCCATTAAAAAAACTTTAAATAAAAGTTATAATTCTATCAGAAATATGTCTCATTTGAGATAGACATTATCTAAAATACTAAATTCTTGTAAACAAAATTTTGTGAAATATATACTTTAATAGAATAACGTCTTAGATAAATTACATGTAATAAATATTTTAGAGAAATAGCTAAACTGCATTTTACATTCACATTAGGTCAATGAGAACTAACATGTATTCAAAATATTAATGATTTTCGAGGTAATATAATTTTTCATTTTTTTCACGCATAAATAAAATTTTAAATATTTTCATTAGGTTGCTTCAAATATTCAAATGCAAAAAAGTTCGTAGATGAGTTTAGATCTAATTAAGCAGTGAAGAGGAAAAAATACAATCAATTCAAAGAAGAATATAATACAATACAATTCTAGGAATGCAATTCCAATTCTCATTCCATTCATTCCAATCAAAATCTTCTTCGATCTTAAGTGTGTTATAAATAAAGTATAATACACACCCTTTTGATTTTTTTTTGATGAAAGTTGTAAGTTTGTGAAGTAAAATATGAATCCCTCAAAGATAAATTTGATATTTATTATTAGAAAATTGAATGTCATTATCTCTTAAGCAGAAAAAAAAAGACGTTTAGTTAATTGGAAAAAACTCTTGCTGTATAATTTTTCTAACTACTAATATTTTTTCAATTAAAATTATGCATAGTATTTGTGTATTTATGTATGTTTTTTTTTCTTTACTCTTAGGGTTGAAAATGTTCTTTATTATAAAATTTTTTTCAAAATTACTAGATACATATTGACTCAAGTGTGAGATGTATGTGGTTATATAAGAAATGTTACGAAATTTAGGAAAATTAAAATAATTTAGAAGAAAAGGCACCTCTTTCTGTAGTTAAATTAATTGTGTACAATATATATTTGTCGTTTGTGTCATGCGTGACAGATAACACAAACACATCACATTAAATTATACTACGTATGAAGAGTAAATATTAACAAAAAAGACACAAGTTTATACAATAAGCATTGGGAAAAGAGCCTTTTTAGAAAAAAATTACATATAATTTAACCTAGAAATTATTTCGAAAATAGTAAACAAAAAGTTTGAAGTTCTTCACGCTGTTTCAGGATATTTGTTTTTGTCTCGGTAAATTTATCTTCACGTTTTCTCTCTCCTATCTCTCTTTCCATCTATATATATTTTCTGTCTTTATATATACATATTTATATAATATTGAGTAGAACTTTCTTGTTACTTGAAAAGCAAAAAATCGAAGGGACGTATTATTTTCTCACAAATAATTCATATTTCATATGACAAGTTTTCTAATATGATAGTTGCTGCTCGATGTGCATTAGCAAACGCATGAAGGATTCCGCGTTGAATGGCTAAATATTCTACAATCTACAGTGTCAAGAGTATGCCGATAATATATAATTTATCCATTACCTCACCACCTACCATGTTTATTTAATGATTAAGATCGTTTGTTGCCTGCATAGAGTGATCAGTGATACCAGGTAAGCATTGATGTACTGAGACATATAGCTACTATCAATATGGGACATAAAACGGATTGGTCCGTGTGGACAGTACAGTGAAATCAGACGTTGGTGGAATATATAGCAGAATACCAATTCAATTTTACCCTAGATGATTGGAAAAATTTATCTTGATAAGAAGAATTCCAATTCTAACTTGTAAAAGTGATGGTAGGGTTTTTGAACGCTATTCAAAACTCAGGAGGTAGTTGACTAAAACCGTCAACAAGGTAATGCGCAAGCTTCATTATGGTGTTGCTCAATTAATACATGCCCTTAACTGGGTCCTCTAGGTAAACTGAACAAGTTACTCAATGAGAAGGTTTACGCTGAATTACTTAGAGACCAACGGTTTTCATCAACTTCTTGCACTTGAACAAGGATGAATTTTTCATGAAGTCTGTTGAGTCATGGCGATTTGTTTAGGGAATACTTTGGACAAACCTAAGGAATTATTTAGCCAAATAAATCATCATACATGGATATAGACAGAGTGTGATAGAAAGACCTTATTGCGTGTACAAAATCCTGCACCGGGAATACCTTTCGCAATTACGGAAAACATTTATTAAGAAATTTTTTCAGACATTTAGAGGCAGTCCATGAGTTTTTGCATTTATATATATATATATATATATATATATATATATATATATATATACAACCTTTGGCCAGAAAGTTCGGTGAATGAATTTTATTTCAAATACAGTATTGTACAGCATCAAATACAATTTACTGTCCTTCAAAATAATCTCCATGGATGGTAATGCACTGTTGGGAACGAATATATGTCCTGGAAACTCCTGTAAAACAGTTCTTTCGGTATGGCTTTCAGCTCGGCCGTGACGTTGCTCGAAAGTCGGTGATGTCCGTAAATCTCTTTCTCTTCAGGGCTGACTTCAATCTGGGGAATATGAAGAAGTCTGCAGGAGCCAAATCAGGGGAATAAGGGGGGGGTGATCAAGTGTCACAACTCCATTCACGGTCAGGAACTGCCGTACAACCAAGGCGGTGTGTGCACGGCGACAATCCACAATAAACCTTTCGTGTTCTCCGTTAAACTAACAGGGAATAAACGTACTTGGAACCTTGCCAATTAAAAACATGTTCAAACAGATATTGACCTTCACCACGCTCGGTGTTGTAGTTCTACTAGTACAGCATCAACCTCTACAGGCTCATTCACAGAACTTTCTGGCCACTGCTTGTATATATATAATATGTAGTGTATTTTATATATACAGTCGGCATTTCAGTGGTGTCTAGGGGTTTTATGATATCCACGGGTTATTAACTAAAAGCAAATAAATCTGAATTGATACAAAATTACTGTATAATTACTGTCAAAGACATTTAAAATATTTATATTATATGTTACTAATAAAACAGAATGCACAATTAAACATTTTAAGATCACTTATACATTATTAAGGGACACTCCACTCAGAATCGTTACTGGGTTCATCGACCACACCAACCGAACTCTTTTGTCTTAACTCCTCCCTTCTCCTCCTTCCTCTCTCTCTAATCTCTCTTACCCTTACCAGAAACAGAATCCTGCGTGCGCGAGGGGATCGCTATCATCTATTGGAGAGAACGTAACCCATTGACTGGGATGTATTTAAACTCCTTTTTATTTTAAATCCCCCCACATATGTATTCAAAATATACCAAAAACTCAGCCTGCGTCTTAAATATTATTAAATATTTTTTCCCGCATGTGGTCATAGAAAATTGTTTCCCTTATAACAAATGTTGATAATAACATTTCCGTAAACAATTAAAAACAATATTTAATTATTTCCGTGTCAGTACTTGTTCAGAAAATTCGCAAATAAATCTTATTGCGTATACAATGCGTATATACGCATACTATGTAGTGTAATTCAATTCAGTTTCATCTCTCACTTTAAGCCATGATCCACGATGTGTGTTATAAAATCTTTTAAAGATTGTGGATACAGCAATGTGCTAAAAGAGAAGTAAAGATGACAGCATGTATGTATGAGGAAAGTAAAAATTTCTGTGACAGTGACACCCACAGTGAAAGAAAAGACTGTATGTATAATTTTTGTAACAGTGATGACGAATTTCTGGGGTTGTACGTTGAATCAATGCTGACACATTTTTGTTAATTCTTTAATACAATAATTCCGTTTTCGTTGTATAAAGTGTTATCCTCAAAATAGGCCATTTTAATCCTTTTCTGTTGATCCAATATTTTTCGTACTTTCTAATATTATAAATCACATTGCGTTATATTAATCTTACTAAGAAATTAATCTCTTATACTGATATTAATTGCGTCACTTGCTTCTGATTATTTTTAGGGAAGAAAATGCCAAACAAATATAATGATTTACATCAATATACATGTTAATAGAATATCTGGTTGCAGTCGTTGAATTGATTAAAAAGTTTCTAATTTTAATTCCACATTTTACTTACTTAAACACGTAAAGCAAATAGTAGCAACACAAACAGACATACGGACATAAGACAGTACATAAAAATTTTCTTTTTAAAGTTCCAAAGCTTTTACATCTTTCCCAACTCCAAACTTACATAAGTATACGATTTCCGCTATTTAGCGCACTGATTGTTTCAAATGTGTGGCTGATGCAACATTACATTATCTTACTTTGAAATGTGCCAATGTGATAGTTTTTGAGGCTGATAAAGTAATGGTTAAAATGTTACTTCCAGTTAGGTAAGTAAATTAAAAGAATTAATTAGCTACCTGCTCGGTATAGTATATAGTGATGCTGTCTGCTGCACCATAGGGCTTGGGTTTGAATCCCGGATAAAGCACGGATGTTTAATTATGAAAAGGGATTGTGTGTACGATATTCTCTAAACACCTGTTGAGCCGAAAGTCCTCACGGATGTTTAGAAAAGAGGAGAACAGGAGGGGCTCCCCTGACTAGAGCCCTAGGGTGTTCTCACTGAAAATTCGGATGGAACCGAGAAAAGTCGTACCGCATGGTGCTCAACGCTGATGTTAACGACAGGCGTAAAAATCAGGGCCCTGGTTACGATGAATTTCGTGGGCCTCGATCTAACACTGTCTCGATCAGGTGGCATTAGAAACTACTACTTCTAATTTTCACATATACATATAGAATTATTAATTCAAGTTCATCATTAATTTAAATATATTTCTAGAAAGAAAATTTAAATGGGGAATTTTTGCACACACAAACAGATATATATATGTGTGTGTGTGTGTGTGTCTATAACACAAGGGAGAATGTTAAATTAATTTATCAATAAATCCTCGTACAACCTCAAAATCCTACTTTTTCATTTTAATTTTATTGTATCCTCAATTTTGTGATAGTGAAATTTAATTAAATTCTATGCTTTTGTCAAGTAGACTTTTTTCAAAATATTTATCAAAGTTAGGAAATTATTTTAAAATGGTATTCGCATTTAATATATCTTTTAATTTCTTATTGTTTTTTTATAAAAATAATAATAATTAAGAACTGATTTTTTTATAATGTAATGTGTATAATATTTAAAGATGTATATATATTATTTTTTGTATATTAGTTCAAAATTAAATTAATGTAAATAATGTTTATTTTATTCTGTCATTCTAATAATTAACAAATATATAAATAATAATCCAGTAAATTTATATAACAGCTAATTAGAAGAAGGAAATTCAAACTCTTTTTTTATCATAATTAAGTAATACTTTTAGAAAGAATGTGAGTAAGTTAAACATAAATTTTAAAAAAATATTTCTGTTAATGTGTAGTGATGACCCTTTCTTTCTAAAATTCTAAGTGCAACACAACTCCAAGAAATATAAAATTTGGTTTTATATTACAAGATTGTGTTTTTTTTTAATAAAAACATTTTATAGTAAAATAGAAACATTTTTCATTAAGGTTACATAAATAAATAAATGAAAAGCAAATCTAAAATTTTCATACTGTACGAAACTTTAATTAAAATGCCATGAGCTTCATTTTAAGAAGACATGGAAATGATTCTTCATACATTTTTCTTCGTCACACAATGGGTTTTTTCACTAGTATTTAGGATAGAATAAAGTCTGCTATATCTTGAAACATTTTTTCACAATGCCACTACGTTTTCTTTGTTTTCTGAAAAAAAAATTAAGAATTCTTTTTTTGGTGCACTTAAATTTCTTTCTTTAAAGTTATTTTTCCCTTACATTTTGCCTTAGCGACCTAAACTTGAAAATCTCACGCCAGTAGCAGGTGGGTTTGATGGGAGCAATGTTTATTTAGAGTAGCAATAACTTGCAGCTGTGAAAGAGGAATCTTAGAAGAAAATCAGATGAAAAACCAATTCCCTAACCATAAGATTGGTAGCAAAAGGTTCTGGTTTTACCTCAGCAAGGCTTGGTAAGCATTGAAAACAGAGCAATATAAATAAAACATAATAGCTTCAATCATTAATGATTAACAGTCTAGTTAATATATGTCACATATAACATATATTTGTCTGAAAAATCTTATAAAATATTCTGTAAAATCAAAAAAAAGCTCTTTAAATTCTTATGATAGAAGGCAGTGGCGTAACGGAGAATATTAGGGCCCCCCTGCAAAGTCAGGTTGTGGGATCCAAATCCAAATACGTACTTGGCGTCCGTCAGGCTTTGGGTACACTAGAATCCCTGCTCCAGCCCACGAAGCAGGGGTGGGGCTGTACACACCGAGTTGATATAGCCCCTTTTGGATTTGGTGATGTTTATATCTAGTGACAGAATGGCCTGCCTTTCATTACCTCCGTTTACTTCATTACTCTCGGAACACCTACCACTACATATAGGTACTGATTCTAGTCACCGAAAAACAGGCTTCTACCGCGGGCCACCTATTCTACACTTTAATCTCATTGTACTTATCTTTTCCTCTCCTTATTTGTAGAACGTCGTTCGAGAATCGTGAAAGCAAGAGGTTTTCTTTAATATTTCTTCGCTTTCAAAATGTAATTTCTTTCAATAAGTATACCATATACGAGTGTTTTTCCTTTTTCAGTTCCTACTATTAGCTCACTCTTCTCTCGTATATATATATATATATATATATATATATATATATATATATATATATATATATATATATATATATATATATATATATATATATATATATATATATATATATATATATATATATATACACATATATATATATATATATATATATATATATATATATATATATATATATATATATATATATATATATATATATATATATATATATAAGTTAAGTTATTATATATATATATATATATATATATATGTTGTTATATATATATATATATATATTATTATATATATATACATATATATATATATATATATATATATATATATATATATATATATATATATGCCAATTGAGGCTTTTAATCAATTTAGATCTTATGTAGCAATAGAAATTCAAAAATTAGATTTCAGTGTTGGGAAAACAAAAATATGTATAAAGATCGTGTACCATCAATATAAAAATATCCAAAAAGACTTCGTGATTACATATGTTGCCCGCTAATTATGCTTATAATCTGTAAATATTTTACAGTAAAATATTAAATAATCACATTTTTAAATAATAATGCATTTTCAAAAAATCAATTCATAGTAATAGAGAAGATGATAATCGTCTTCTAGCTTTGAACAAGACTGAATATTCATCTAAATAATATTAAATAATTCACGCATTTTAAATACCAAAATTTCATAAAAAGCCCTATAAAATTTCGCCAGAAATACTAATAGCACAATGCATATATCACGAGCTCTGGGAAGATCTTACAGTCTCTTCTTCAAAATTTAATTGATAATTTACAAAACATGGCAATAATTAAAAATAGCTTAGAAATTGCCAGAGTTACTAAAGATGTGTTAATTTTTTCCATGCATGGCTTTGACTTCGAGGACCTTTTTAATTCTATAGATATTGACGATATGATTCGGGTTCTCTACAGTTAATTTATGATAAATATGAGCTATATACTTCAATGAAAAAAGAGAAATTCGATATTCTTGTTAACCTCGTATTAAAAGAATTTCATTACATTTAATCAGAATCTTTTATAAACAGATCAAAGGATTACCTCAGGATGGTCCAGAAGCAGTAATTGTTTAGCGAACCTTTATTTACATTTTTTGAAATTGACCATATTGTAAATGATTCTTACTGATTTACCGTTATATAGATGATTTAATACCTTTTTGGTAAAATAATGAATACAAAACCAAATATTGGCTATCTACCCTGACATCTCAACCTCTCCTTAAAACTAACTTTAACTGTAATATGGTAGAATTTCTTGGATTTAGATTTGCATCTTATTAACAATATCAGTCAGTAACATTTTGACAAAAAAGAGATTCTTTTCTTTTAAGTTCCATATAATTAAAATTCCTGTATGGAATAGTAACTTGCATTTATCAATTTACAGAAATTGCTTTTGAATTTTTATTTAGAAGCGATAACTTAACTACCCTCAAAATAGATAAATTTAATAATATAAAAAAATTTTAAATGTTGTTTAGATCATGAATACCCTTTTATTTCTAAGAACTTCTATATTCATCACAAATATTAGTCGTCTTGCTAATACTTCTGATTCCAAATCCACCACACACCAATAGGATTTCAAAAGTCAGCATGTTAGTGGTCTGCCGTGAAGATTATATCATAATACTATATCACAGTTTACATCTTTTCCCCACACATCTTAAACATTTTACATTTTTGACAACCAACCGTAAATTAGAGCCTAGCAATTTACATTTTTGAAAATCAACCAATTCAAAGACTACTAAAACTTGACGCTTACCTGTCTCGCTATCTATCTATGCTGGCTAGTGTAAAAGGTAGTTCAAAAGATACGTTCAAAGATACCCAAGACTCTGATTCTCTTAGAAAACATCTGTAAGTGGAAGATTTCGTTTAATATTTTTTTTTTCTCGTAATTGTTTTAGGATTTTTCCGCTTTAAGAAATTGGGGAGAATTTGTTTCAGAATATTAATCAGCGGTTTTATCATACTCTCTGTAAGTTTTTGTATACTTTGAATTTTGGTTTATTTTTTTATACACTTTGAATTTTTTTACATACTTTGTATTTTTGTTTATTTTATTTGGTTTTTCCTACCGAGTTGCAAAGGGGGAAGGTTGGCGCCTTGAAACTAGTTTAACCCCACTTATTCGGTCCTAAGTCCGAAATGGCTTTCTGACTCGCTAGGTTCTTTTTTATAGTTACTTTTTTGTATTTTTTCGATCTTCATGTTTGCTTTTATATTTTTATTACGTTATTTCTTGTTATGTTCATTATTTATTATTTCTGTTTTTTTAAATATTATACAAATTTCTTTCATCCCGGTGAGAAATGTATTAATAAAACGAACGTTCAGATATAATAAAAAAATCAGTAGATCAGTTTTTAACTATAACAGTATTCAGGAATTGGTAGATCTAAAAGAATGTAGATGCAATGATTACAGGAAATACGTGGACGAATATCATGGACACGTAGAAACAGGTTGCTTAGAAATAGTTCAAGATCAGAAATTAAGAGAAATTATGTGCAAAGGCACTGGTTATCGACTAACTATTTCAAATAGCAATTTAAATGTGAGGAAAAACAGCTATCAGAAGATATTAATAAATTTATTCTAAATGTTGCAATTAAATATAATTTACCTACTCAGGCCTTTAAAGAATATGGGTTTCATGTCCCAAGGACTTAATGAATTAAATTTGAATTTGAATTTTAGAACAAAAATGATATTTTATAGAGAAATTTAAAAGAATACTAGAAAATTACAAAACACTTTTGTGATAGTTTATGCTGATAAAGTCCCAGGAATTATGCAATAATGTAAATATTACTATAGTAAATTAATAAATGATCATATAAAAATAACAATGCATATGAAGTCTGTAAATTTAGTATGAAATAAATTAATAGATTATTGGCATTTTGTAAACAATTAAATATTTCTAGCAATACAATTAAATATCCCTATATATTTTTGACTCCTAAATTTCATAAAAATCCAGTCACCTGGTGTAACAAATGGGTTCAATACATATATCCAAATCGGGAAGAATTTTACAGACCATATTACAAGATACAATAGACAAATTTAAAGATACTTGTATTATAAAAACAGCCATGATAATAATAAAGACGGTTGAGCAACAAGAGGTATTTTCAGTGCATGGATTTCATTTCTAAGTGATTTATTTAATTCCATCAAAATAGAAGATATAATTCAGGTACTTTCAGATGCATATGAGAAATATGGTTTGAATGATTACATTAGTTTTGGAAAGTTCAATACACTAATTCGTTTTGTAATACAGAGAATTTTTATTATTTTGATGTAACAAACTCTACAAACAAATCAAAGGATTGCCTCAGAGTGGTCCAGCCAGTAACAGTCTCAGCTAACCCTGTATTTACACCACTATGAATCAAATCGAAGAAATGAACCATCTTGCATCTTATTAATATACATAGATGATTTAATTATTATAGGTCAGCATTTATTGAATTTAAAACCAAACATTAATTTTATCCAGAATACCTAAAAATTAATACAGACAAATTTAACTCCAGCAAAGTTGAATTTTTAAATTTAGATTTAAATATTATTGACAACAAATTATACAGCAATATCTATGATAGAAGCATTTAACTCTCAATGTCATAAAGATACCGAACTTCAATAGCGCCACATATTTCAATATTTAGAAATATAATTTTAAATTTTTTGATTATGAATAATAATTTAACTACACACAATATTGATAAATTCAAGAACATGCAGAAATTTATATTTTGTTGCATAGCTGCAAATTATTATCCCATCAACTTCTTGAGAAAATGACATAGATCAAAAATATTTCTTTAAAAATATTTTAAACCTCATAAATGCACAGATCCACCACACAACATTAGGTCCACAAGTCAGCTTTGTTAGTGGTCCAGCTGTGAAGAATTTGTGCATTCCACACACAGAATACATTATAGTATACACATAGACCAATATTTACACGACTACACTTAAATTATTTTATGACCAATCAAACGCTTAAGACCAATCAAACAACTTTTTCATGCAATCTGATTTAGATCTAATACCAAATGATTGAACTCTGGTGTGAGATTATGAATCATTTGGATTGACATGGCATTAGTGGGTGTTGTAGAGCAAAACATAGGAGAGGTAATTGTTGTATTAAATATGAGAGAAAAATCGTTCAAAATTTGTGAATTGAATTATTGATAGAATGCTAGCAGCTTTAATGATTTACGCTATTCATTTGTGAAAATAATTGGTTTTTAATTTGAACCTCTTTCGATTTAGACATTTTTCTGCCTAAAGATGAGTGCGTCATCTTGGTGCTTGAGGGTTCACTCTATATTATGTACCACTGTTTAGAATTTTAATATTTTAATATAATATCTTTCAGAATGCGATGGCGAATAGTTTAATTTTTCAAAGTTTAATGGTTTAATTTTAACTTATTTAATTTTAACTTTTCAATTTTTAATTTTAAATTTTGAGAATTGATATTTTAAGATTAATTTCTACTACTAAGTTGCAATAGGGGAAGGTTGGCGCCATCAAACTAGTTTAACCCCACTTATCGATCGCCCGAGGTTGCACTTTAGATATTTCATATATTTTATTTTATAATTTTTTTTTAATTTGCCTTGAAAAACTAGAATTTTGTCTTCTATATTCGCCATTGATATCCTGAAATGGGATTCTATGTTATAGGATCTATTTAGTTTCGATTTTTTATTGATTCCTCTGTTGTGATTAATATATATATTTAAATATATATATATATATATATATAATTTTTAAACTTAGTGGTAATACTAATTTGATGTTAATACAGTTGTTTTTTAAATATTAATTCATTAATCAAATTAAATTAATTACTTGTTTTCGACGCCAACTTAGATTCGTCTTCACTGTTGTAACACTGTAACTGTGTTAAAACAATTTACGCGCTGGCGTCGAAAACCAGCTGTGCCAAACTAGTCAAAACGGGTGTGGATTGTTATAACAATGGTGACAAATCATGCTGTTTTTTCAATTCATTATTAGTTCTACTCTCTCCCCATGTATATATGCATGTGTGTGTTTCTTGTTCAAGTTTTCAAATCCTTAATAAAAATGCTGTCTATTCATCCATTCGAAATAGGAATTGACATTTTTTTTATATTACTAGTTACTTTAACGACATAACACAAAATTAAACGAGCATACAGAATATAAAATAGTACTTACGTACTATTGCAACAATGCTAACTTTCAAAATAACTTTCCAGTTAGGAACCTCGATTTCGCATGTGTCACACGACAGCAATCGGCAAACCACTTTGCTTCGTTTCATATAATGTAGCAATACGGTTATGAAAACATGAGTACCCCTAAAATTACCAAAAATCTGAGATACATTTAACTAAAGCCTTTAATTTACTACAACAAATTCGGAATATCTTTTTTACTAACTACAAAAAATCAAAACAAATATATAATTCCATGCGCTTGCGTGAATTGGAGATGTGCGATAAGAGAGGTCGGTAAGAGAGTGTTGCCGTCAACAATAGTATTCTAATTACATTAATATAGACCGGAAAAGAACACTTTTTAATTTCAGAATACGTTAAAAATAATTGCAAATGGAAATTGATTTTTAAGTATTAAACAAATATCAAAAATATAAAAAGAAATGAGCTAGTACCAAATGTTGTTTAAGAGTTTCTGTGTTTAACATATCTGATGATTTTGTTATTGCTGAAGTATTTCGACACACGCTCGACTTTACTATTCTTATATTTTCTTAACATAACTATAAAATGGGATTTTTAGTTAAATTCCTATACTGATTGACATAGAAATAGTGTTTACAGGATACAAATCACTATTAAAATGCACTAGAAGCCATAGATTTTGTTGACGAACTAAATTATTTCATCAAAGCGAGTTAAAAAAATAAATTTAGGAGCATTTGAATCTCAGAACCAGTTAATTCCAAATTATATAATATAAAAAATTACTTAGATTATAGTTAAACTTCATTCTCACGTTTAAAATATTGGCGTTGCATTAGTTAATTTTTTACGAAAGTAATAATTAAAATAAGTCAACCAAGCTTTCGATGTTGTTTTTAAATCCTCTTGGAGCACGAAAGCACACACCAAGCTTTAACTTTTACCAAATTCAAGCTTATTCAGCATCATAAATTACTACGAAATGATGAAGATTACTTTGAAGAAAAATAAGTAATAAAATAATTATTTTTAAGACTACTAAATGTTCACAGAATTGTTCGAAAAAAATCGAAAATAAATTAAAAAATAAATTTTATATGTGTGTATATATAAAGCTTCGAAATTCTCTCATTCAGAATTTTCTTAAATTCTGTAATGCCTATCGTACTTAGTTGTGAAAGAATTAGGAAAGTATAATTCAAAATCCACTTAAATGGTTAACAGAAATTTAAATGATAAAAACATATTTTTGTTTACCTGAGATATTTCAGCAAAATCAACCCTCCTGTAATCATATCAAGTGTAAAAAGTTAAATTGAATGTTAAAAATTTATCCGCATTTATATTGAAATTAAAATTCCGGCTCGAAATGTAGCACTTTTCTGCTAAAAATATAAAAACCCATAAATTGGTAGCAAAAGGTTCTGGTTTTACCAGCAAGGCTTGGTAAGCATTGAAAACAGAGCAATATAAATAAAACAAATAGCTTCAATATTAATGATTAAAGTCTAGTTAATATATGTCACATAAAAATATATTTTGTCTGAAAATTTATAAAAATATTCTGTAAAATCAAAAAAGCTCTTTAAATTTTTATGATAGAAGGCAGTGGCGTAACGGAGAATATTGGGCCCCCCTCAAAGTCCAAGGTTGTGGGATCCAAACCAAATACGTACTTGGCGTCCGTCAGGTTTTGGTAACTAGAACCCTGCTCCCCCCACGAACGGGGGTTGGGGCTTTCCACCATTGATATAGCCCCTTGGTTTGGTGTTTTATTGGGTACAGAATGTTGGCTTTCATTCCCCCCGTTTACTTCATTCCCTTCGGAACACCTACCACTACAAAAGGTACTGTTTTAGTCACCAAAAAAACAGGCTTCACCGGGGCCCCTATTCTCCCCCTTTTAATTCTTTGGGACTTATCTTTTCCTCTCCTTATTTGTAGAACGTCGTTCGAGAATCGTGAAAGCAAGGGGTTTTTCTTTTAATATTTTTTCGTTTTAAAAATGTAATTTTTTCAATAAGTAAAACCATAAAAGAGTTTTTCCCCCTTTTTTCAGTTCCTACATTAGCTCACTTCTTTTATATATATATATATATATATATATATATATATTATATATTTTTATTTTAAAATTATAATATATTTAAAATTTAAATTTTTTTTTCCCTAATAATAAATAATAATATTAATAATTATTTTTAATAAAAAAAAAAAAAAAAAAAAAATAATAATTTTTATTAATTTTATTTTATATTTTATATATATATATATATATATATATAAATATATATATATATATATATATATATATGCCAATTGAGGCTTTCAATCAATTTAGATCTTATGTAGCAATAGAAATTAAAAAATTAGATTTCAGTGTTGAAAAAAAATTATGTAAAAGATCGTAAACATCAATAAAAAAATACCCAAAAAAGACTTCGGGAACATATTTTGGGGCCCGCTAATTATCATAATCTGTAAATTTTTTTACAGTAAAATAAAAAATCACATTTTTAAATAATAATGATTTAAAAAAATCAATTCATAGTAATAGAGAAGATGATAATCGTTTTCTAGCTTTGAAAAAGACAAATATTCATCTAAATAATATTAAATATCCACGATTTTAAACCAAAATTTCAAAAAAAGCCCTATAAAATTTCGAGATACTATGCACAATGTATTGAGCTCTGGGAAGATCTTGCAGTTCTTCTTCAAAATTTAATTGATAATTTACAAAACAGGCAAAAATTTAAAAAATAGCTTAGAAATTGCCAGAGTTACTAAAGATGTGTTAATTTTTTCCATGCAGGGTTTTTTGACTTCGAGGACCTTTTTAATTTATGATATTGACGATATGATTCGGGTTCTACAGTTAATTTATGATAAATATGAGCTATATACTTCAATGAAAAAGAGAAATTGATATTTTTGTTAACCTCGTATTAAAAGAAATTTATTACATTTAACAAAATTTTTTATAAACAGATCAAAGGATTACCTCAGGATGGTCCAGGGTAATTGTTTAGCGAACCTTTATTTACATTTTTTGAAATTGACCTTTGTAAATGATTCTTATTTGATTTACGTTATATAGATGATTTAAAAATTTTTGGTAAAATAATGAATAAAAAACCCAAATATTCTTCTCCCTGACATCTCAACCTCCAAAAACAACTTTAACTGAAATATGGTAGAATTTTTGGATTTAGATTTGCATCTTATTAAAAATTTTTAGTCAGTAACTTTTTTTGACAAAAGAGATTCTTTTAAGTTCCATATAATTAAAATTCCCGTATGGAATAGTAACTTGCATTTATCAATTTTCAGAAATTTTTTTGAATTTTTATTTAGAAGGATAACTTAACACCCCCAAAATAGATAAATTTAATAATATAAAAAAAAATTTTTAAAAGTTGTTAGATCATGAATACCCTTTTATTTTTAAAAACTTTATATTCATCACAAAATATTAGCGTCTTTTACTTCTGATTCCAAATCCACCACACACCAATAGGATTTCAAAGTCAGATGTTAGTGGTCTTTCGTGAAGATTATATCATAATACCATATCACAGTTTACATCTTTTCCCCACACATCTTAAACATTTTAAAATTTTTGACAACCAACCAAATTAGAGCCTAGAAAATTTACTTTTTTGAAAATCAACCAATTCAAAGACTACAAACTTGACCCACTTCTCGTTCATCTAGCTGGCTAGTGTAAAAGGTAGTTCAAAAGATATTCAAAGATACCCAAGACTTTTGATTCTCTTAGAAAAAATCTGTAAGTGGAAGATTTCGTTTAATATTTTTTTCTCGTAATTGTTTTGGTTTTTTCCGCTTTAAAAATTTGGGGGAGAATTTGTTTCAGAATATTAATCAGGGTTTATCATACTTCTGTAATTTTGTATACTTTGAATTTTGGTTTATTTTTTACACTTTGAATTTTTTACATACTTTGTATTTTTGTTTATTTTTTTTGGGTTTTTTCCAAAAGGGGCAAAGGGGGGTTGGCGCCTTGAAACAGTTTAACCCCCACTTTTGGTCCTAAGCCCGAAATGGTTTTTGACTGCTAGGTTCTTTTTATAGTTACTTTTTGTTTTTTTTCGATCTTCATGTTTTTTTATATTTTATTACGTTATTTCTTGTTATGTTCATTATTTATTATTTCTTTTTTTTAAATATTATACAAATTTCTTTCATCCCGGTGAGAAATGTATTAATAAAACGAACGTTCAGATATAAAAAAAAAATCAGAGACGTTTAAACTATAACAGTATTCAGGAATTTGGGTTTCAAAAAGAATGAAATGCAATGATTACAGGAAATACGTGGAGAATATCATGGACACGAGAAACAGGTTGCAGAAATAGTTAAAGATCAGTTAAGAGAAATTATTGCAAAGGCACTGGTTATCATAACATTTCAAATACAATTTAAATGTGGAAAACAGCTATCAGAAGATATTAATAAATTTATTCTAAATGTTGCAATTAAATATAATTTACCTACTCGGCCTTTAAAGAATATGGGTTTCATGTCCAAGGACTTAATGAATTAATTTAAATTTTGAATTTTAGAACAAAAATGATATTTTTATAGAAAATTAAAAGAAATAAAAAATTTTTAAAAAACACTTTGTGATATTTTTGTTATAAACCCCGGGAAATTATGCAATAATTTTAAATATTATATAGTAAATTAATAAATGATCATATAAAAATAACAATGCATATGAAGTCTGTAAATTTATTTGAAATAAATTAATAGATTATTGGCATTTTGTAAACAATTAAATATTTCTAGCAATACAATTAAATACCCCCATATTTTTTTGACCCCTAAATTTCAAAAAAACCCAGTAAAACCGGTGTAACAAATGGGTTAAAAATACATATATCCAAATGGGGAAAAATTTTTACAGACCATATTAAAAGATACAATAGACAAATTTAAAATACTTGTATTATAAAAACAGCCATGATTAATAAAGACGGTTGAGCAACAAGAGGTATTTTCAGTGCATGGATTTCATTTCTAAGATTTATTTAATTCCATCAAAATAGAAGATAAAATTTCGGACTTTCAGATGCATATGAAAATATGGTTTGAATGATTACATTATTTTTGGAAAGTTCAATACACTAATTCTTTTTTGTAATACGGGAGAATTTTATTTTTTTTGATAACAAACTCTACAAACAAATAAAAGGATTCCCTCAGAGTGGTCCAGCCAGTAACAGTCTCGCTAACCTGTATTTACACCACTATGAATCAAATCGAAGAAATGAACCATCTTGCATCTTATTAATATACATAGATGATTTAATTTTATAGGTCGCAATTAAATTTTAAAAACCAAACATTAATTTTATCCAGAATACCTAAAAAATTTAAAACAGACAAATTTTTAAACCCCGCAAAGTTGAATTTTAAATTTAGATTTAAATTTATTGACAACAAATTTTACAGCAATATCTATGATAAAAAGCATTTAACTTCAATGTCATAAAGATACCGAACTTCAATAGCGCACATATTTCAATATTTAGAAATATAATTTTAAATTTTTTTTATAGAAAAATAATTTAACTACACACAATATTGATAAATTCAAGAACATGCAGAAATTTTTATTTTTTTTTGCATACGAAATTATTATCCCATCAACTTCTTGAGAAAATACATAGATCAAAAATATTTCTTTTAAAAAAATTTTTTAAAAATCATAAATACAGATCCACCACACAACATTAGGTCCAAAGTCAGCTTGTTAGTGGTCCCGTGTGAAGAATTTTTGCATTCCCCCGAATACATTATAGTATAAAATAGACCAATATTTACACGACTACACTTTAAAAATTTTTTTTGACCAATCAAACGTTTTAAAACCAATCAAACAACTTTTTTTTATGCAATCTGATTTGATCTAATACCAAATGATTGAACTCTGGTGTGAGATTATGAATCATTTGGATTGACATCATTAGTGGGTGTTGTGAGCAAAAATAGGAGGGTAATTGTTGTATTTATGAAGAAAAAACGTTCAAAATTTGTGAATTGAATTATTGATAGAATGCTTTTTTTAGTTTTTTAAAGATTTACCTATTCATTTGTGAAAAAAATTGGTTTTTTAATTTGAACTTTCGGGTTTGACATTTTTTTGCCTAAAGATGAGTGCGTCATCTTTTTTGTTTTAGGGTTCACTTATATTATGTTTAATTTTTTTGAAATTTTTAAAATTTTAATATAATATCTTTCGAATGCGATGGCGAATAGTTTAATTTTTTTTAAGTTTAATGGTTTAATTTTAATTTTTTAATTTTAACTTTTCAATTTTTAATTTTTTTAAATTTTTGAGAATTGATATTTTAAGATTAATTTACCAAGTTGCAATAGGGGAAGGTTGGCGCCATCAAACTAGTTTAACCCCACTTATCGATTTTGCCCCAGGTTCCCCAGATATTTTTATATATTTTTTTTTTTATAATTTTTTTTATAATTTTTTTTTGAAAACTTTGAATTTTGTTTTATATTCCCATTGATACCGAAATGGGATTCTATGTTATAGGATTATTTAGTTTCATTTTTATTGATTCCTCTGTTGTGATTAAATATATATTTAAATATATATATTATATATATATAATTTTTAAACTTGTGGTATACATTGTTTAATACAGTTGTTTTTTTAAAATATTAATTCATTAATCAAATTAAATTAATTACTTGTTTTCGACGCCAACTTAGATTCGTCTTCACTGTTGTAACACTGTAACTGTTAAAACAATGACAAAAGCTGGCGTCGAAAACCAGCTTTTCAGCCAAACTAGTCAAAACGGGTGTGGATTGTTATAACAATGCAGACAAATCATGCTGTTTTTTTCAATTCCTATTATTAGTTCACTCTCTCCCTATGTATATATATGTATGTGTGTGTGTGTTTCTTGTTCAAGTTTTCAATCCTTAATAAAATGCTGTCTATTCATCCATTCGAAATAGGAATTGACATTTTTTTATATTACTAGTTAATACTTTAACGACATAACACAAAATTAAACGAGCATACAGAACATAAAATAGTACTTACGTACTATTGCAACAATGCCAACTTTCAAAATAACTTTCCAAGTTAGGAACCTCGATTTCGCATGTGTCACACGAGCGCAATCGGCAACCATTTGCTTCGTTTCATATAATGTAGCAATACGGTTGCGAAAATACGCGAGTACCCCTAAAATTAACAAAAATCTGAGATACATTTAACTAAGCCTTAATTTAATACAACAAATTCGGAATATCTTTTTTACTAACTACAAAATCAAAACAAATATATAATTCCATGCGCTTGCGTGAATTGAGATGCGATAAGAGAGGTCGGTAAGAGAGTGTTGCCAGAAAAAACAATAGTATTCTAATTACATACATAGACTGAAAAAGTTAACACTTTTAATTTCAGAATACGTTAAAAATAATTGCAATGGAAATTGATTTTAAGTATTAAACAAATATCAAAAATATAAAAGAAATGTTTTTTTAGTGCCTTAAATGTTGTTTAAGAGTTTTCTGTGTTTAACATATCTGATGATTTTGTTATTGCTGGAAGTATTTCGACACACGCTCGACTTACGCTATTCTTTATATTTTCTTAACATAACTATAAAATGGGATTTTTAGTTAAATTCTATACTGATTGACATAGAAATAGTGTTTACAGGATACAAATCACTATTAAAATGTACTAGAAGCCATAGATTTTGCTTTCGGATGAACTAAATTATTTGAATAAAGCGAGTTAAAAAATAAATTTAGGAGCATTTGAATTCAGAATCAGTTAATTCCAATTATAATATAAAAAATTACTTAGATTATAGTTAAATCTCATTCTCACGTTTAAAATATTGGCGTTGCATTAGTTAATTTTTTACGAAAGTAATAATTAAAATAAGTCAAATTCAAGCTGATGTTGTTTTAAATCCTCTTGGAGCACGAAAGCACACACCAAGCTTTAACTTTACCAAATTCAAGCTTATATTCAAATCATAAATTACTACGAAATGATGAAGATTACTTTGAAGAAAATAAGTAATAAAATAATTATTTTTTAAGACTACTAAATGTTCAGAATTGTTCGAAAAAATCGAAAAATAAATTAAAAAATAAATTTTATATGTGTGTATATATAAAGTTTCTGAAATTCTCTCATTCAGAATTTTCTTAAATTCTGTAATGCCTATCGTACTTGAAGTTGTGAAAGAATTAGAAAGTATAATTCAAAATCCACTTAAATGGTTAACAGAAATTTAAATGATAAAAAAACATATTTTTGTTTACTCCGAGATATTTCAGCAAAATCAATTAAAATCTGTATAATCATATCAAGTGTAAAAGTTAAATTGAATGTTAAAAAATTTTATCCGCATTTATATTGAAATTAAAATTCCGTCAATATTGAAATGTAGCACTTTCTGCTAAAATATAAAAAACATTTTGAAAGTAGCTGTGATTTAATATAAACCGTTTTTTCTGTCATTTATTTTAAAATATGTATTGCACATTCTATAAATATCATTCTTTGAGTTAAATTATTAAAATAAAGAAAGACGCTTATAACAAAAATCCCACCATGATTTTTTTGGAGCAATTGTTATGCGAATAAATCATTGAAACTTGAAATTTTCTACTTGACTACTATTTCCGACTCGGGTTTAAAAGCAATTATTTACATTTATTCTGAACTGCATCTTTTTACAAGAGCAGGTAATTTTTGTATTTTTTAAGTCAGTAATTTTAAAGCAGTTACATATGTGTAGCACAGGTTTAATGAGGTACTTATAACAATTATGATTTTGAAAATTTTCGCCATATACTTAACTTTTTCACCACTCTAAATACTTAAATTCAAAAAATACTGTCAGAGATTGAATGAAATGTTCTGCGGGCAACAGAAGTAAAATTCTCTCTTTTCTATAAACACGTTTCACGGAACCATTAAAACAAATTCTCACAACTTTTCCGATGTAACCACAGGCAAAATAAGCAAAATGAATTTTTCTTCTTATTTCTGAAGGATAAAACATGGTGGAACCGTATAATGGTGTCCACTTTAAAAATTCCTTCGGAAAGAAATCAGGAAATTTAATTAGAAAATCTTTTCCGATTTCCCTTTTCTACTTTACGGTGTGTTTTTTTCCGTTGTTGTTCCAAACGTTTCTAACAAGTTGTTGTCCCAGCTTCGTTAAATCTGCTAATTGCGGAAAAGTTTGTCGTTAATTAGACTTTTCCCCCAAAGCATCCTTTGCACCTCTATACTTTTTGCTCATTTTTATTGTGGTTTCTTACGAGAACTAATTTATTTTATGTATACCGTAGAGAATCACTCGAACGTTACGATTTTTACATTTTTTTTTATAAAATTATTTACTGATAAGCAGTTTCACATTATGCGAGATGCATTAATAGATTTACCTCAAGGTATATCAAAGAAATCCAGCTTATTTCAATGAATAATCATCTATAAATTGATGTTATTTATATATAATATTTACGGAATAATGAAGTTCTTGCTTGAAGGCTAAATCTAATGTGAGGAATAATTTGATTTTAAAGATGTATTGGAGTTCATAAACGGTACTTTTTTTTATAAGAGATAAAAATGTAATTTTTTCGGAAATCTTTTCTCTATTTTCAATTGTTCTGAAATATTAAATTATTTGTATCCTTCAAAGTTGTGAAAGAATCTATACGTGACCTCTAACTAATCTCTTGGGGAATCTTTGGGCTAGCATTCGCGTTTAATTCACGGACATCCCTCTCAAGAGGAAACCTTGATATTTAGACTATATAAAGTCAGAGTTTTGTAATTAAAGTAGAAGGAGCTAATATAAGAAGATGTTATATTCGCTACGTAGATGAGATTGAGGATAGTTGATTTTCGCAGCTTAAGATTAAGAGTGGTGTTTGCCACTATATTAAATTAGTGGATTGGGGGTTTGTAAAGAACGATAGATAAGGTTGAGTTAAATTAATTACTTACGCCTATTTGCTTAATATTGCTTTCTCCCTTGACATTCACTTAGAGATTAAATTGATGTTGGTTAGTGTGTTTGAGTAAATAAATAATTGTTATTCTGGAAGTTTATAGTTCTGTTTTCATTCCTCCTACACATTTAGGTAGGCAAGACTGTGAGGAAGCGACTTTAGGGTTAAGTCGCTCACAAAGTTACTAATTAAAGTAATAACTCCACAAAGTATAATCCTGTCTTAATTTTCATATACTTGAAGGATAGCGATCTGAGGATTTTTAGCTTTCAGAGTTATGTGTCAAACCTTGGATTATAGAACTAATTCCTTCGAAGTAATTAAAGTTCTTGATTGTTAGTAGCTTTGGTCTCACAGAGTACGAGGAATCGGTGAGTGGAATCTCAGCTCTGATGTCGCTCTAGTCATTTTCTCAACCATTGCACTAAATTATGAGATCCATTACCGATAATTTTTTATCTTATTCCGAAGGAGGCTTTTCAGAGTTTGTATTAACTTCGTTAAATACAGTAATATAATTACTTAGGAAACTTCTCTCAAAGCATTATCAAAATCGACCCTTGCATCAATAAACCCCACAATCAATTACTCAATTATTCAAAGCAGTGCTGTCATTTCCTTGTTTTGGTGTAGGAGTTACCTATGCATAAAATTGTTATTAAGAAACTATCTTAATTATATAACGGAGCATAAACATTTTTCTTTCCCACATTGTAGATAAATCTGCTTTGATATAATTATATTTACAAAATTTTGAGTGAATAAATAATGATATTAGAATCTAATATTAATAAAATTTTAGAAATTTTTATATAACCTTCAGATCCTATATTAAAATATTAAGCAAATTAAATGGAGCCTTTTTTTCTGGAACAGATGTAGAATTACTATTATCATATCGCACACTATTGGCTAAACCTATCTTTAGAGGAAACAAAATATTTTATTTCGATATTTCATTTTCGATTGTGAGTATTCTGAATGGATTAAAATTATTTAAATATAAATATCATGGCAAAGCATATATATATATATATATATATATATATATATATATATATATATATATATATATATATATTATAGTATATAAGCATGTATCTGTATGTATTAGTATTAAGCTAATGTAAGCATATATAGAGTAAGTTTTTAATTATAATCTTGCATATATATGTTAAATTAGGATAAGTATAATAAGGTTATATGTAATTAGTTAAGCTAATTATAATGTATAAGCAATATTGCTGAAGATAGTACTGATATATATGCATGCTATTGTACTTAAGAATATATCATTAATTATATATACTAATTGATAGCTATATAAAGTAATGATGATATAAGTATAGTTAGCATATATATAATAATATATATATATATATATATTATATATATATTTTATGTGTGTGTAACGAATTTAAAGGAAAAAAACGAATAATATTCATTGATATTATTTTTTCATACATCAATAAATCTACAACAATAGGAAGAGTACGAATAGGAATATTACTAAAAGATAGTAAAACATTTAAAACTTTGAATCAAAACAACTCAAAGGAAACCTATACATCTTTGAAGAATGTTTTAAACATGAATTTTTCAAAATGCTGGCTCAAAGAAGATTGCTTGGATATTATATAAATAAAACCAAAACTTATCGATATGTTTAAAGAAAGGTTTTTCGATTTAATATATATAATAGAGTCACAAAAGCATGAAATATAATTTTGCTTGGTCCGTTTAGAAATAAAATGGAAGCAATCTTTTGGTTTACGTATATCTATTTCAGGAAGTGGTTTTTCCAAGCTACAAGTTTCGTATAAACATGGTTTGGGGGAGTACATGCACTCAGTTTCTAATAATTCGGGTCTTTCTGTAGAAAGCATGAAGCATATCAAAATATATCAAAGCTAAAAATAAAAATTCCCGTTATTATTTTAAATTTGTAGAGCTTTAATGTATGCCACTACTCAAAACTTCTCGAATTGGTGAAAATGTTCGCTAATTTCTTATGTTTTCATTTAAGATTCCAAAAAGACTATATTTTTACTTCTACTATAATTAGAAGTAAAACTATAGTACGATTAGGAAACAGGAAATTGAGTTCTAAAAACCGGAAGAAGGCATCTAAAGAGATTCACATATCGCAGAGACCCCCTCTGTGATAAAAAGTTGGTAAAAAAATGCCTCCATGGCATGAGATGAGAGTTTTAATTCTGCCATGGAGGTTATTTTACTGAAATAAGTTTGTGCCTGTCAGAAAATTTTATCCTTAGGTGCACATATTATAGGGTACATTGACTATTTCAGGATATTTAGGACTTTTGCCTGTTTTTAATTATTTAGGAACATTAATGATCCGGTGACACTGAAGAACTACTTGGGAAATGACAAAGGGTGAATTCTGAAATCAAAAACGTCTGTCACTCTGTCTTCTACAGAATAAAACAAAAGTTGGACAAAATAATATTTCAAAATGAAACTATAGATATTGTGAACTATAAATACGGTTAGAATTTTTAAGAATGTATAGATTGAAAATTTTTTTTATGAGTTTTTAAAATTTTTAAATATGTATGTTTTCTGAGAAACTTCGCTTTTCATTATTTTCTTTTTGGTTATCTTCCCTACAACAGTAATTTTTAAGATATTTAATTGAAATTTTCCATAACTAGTTTATGTTAATATTTGTCAGTGTTATGAACTAATATACAATCCCAATTTATATATTTGTGTATTTTAAGGCCCTTTTTCTAAAACTGTTTCATCTTAAAAAATTCTAGTTTTGGAGATACTTATATGCTTTTATTTTTAGAATCCGTGAATGTTAAAGTCGTAAAGAGGTTTCCTATATATATATTATTTGTCTCCCTAAAAATGTTTCAAGATTATTCAATAAAAATAATAGAAATTTATAAAAATAAAATTAATATATAAATAAATATATAAATAAAATATTTAACAATTTGTAATTTTTTTGTAAATGTTTCAAGCACTTCTTTTTTATAAATAACAGATTTCAATTTATTTTTCATGCAATATGAAATTATCACTTAATATTGATTGTGCTATGTGACGTATATAACAAATATTTATAATAAAATATTTCTTTAACCATAATTTGTTGATAATACTAAGAAAAAAAAAGAATAAAACTATCCATGAAAAAGCTGTTCTATTTAAAGAAATAGAGAAAAAGAAATCGATGATAACAACCGAAAGAGAAGCAGAGAAAAAATCTTTTTTTAGTCTCAATTCTCCAAATTCATCAAGGCATATTACCTATCAGCAAGACACTTATCCTTTTCCATTTCCTCCAAAATAATGAAAAACCTTCAAAGAAAGCTTTATTTTACAACATTCCAAACTTTCATTTGGGCCTTCTTACATCTAATGTTTAGAATCTATTTTCCCTATTTCTTTACTT
This sequence comes from Trichonephila inaurata madagascariensis, assembly GCA_019973955.1. NCBI lineage: Eukaryota > Metazoa > Arthropoda > Arachnida > Araneae > Nephilidae > Trichonephila > Trichonephila inaurata. Next base: position 208,906 of record BMAV01011916.1, on the reverse strand, counting down.
CTGTTCCAGTTCTTTCTTTCTACATAGGCTGAAACTCATTGCACCTATCTCTTCACGTGGTTGAAATAGTCCTCAAGTGGAGTGGGAAACCAACACATGTAGATGGTATGCAAAACGAAATACTTGCAATTTGGTCGAAAGCATATTCTTCGTATTATTTCCAACTTTTGTTTATTATTTTTTATTCTATTCTTTCTCTTGTTTTGCATCTCAGTTTCGCTTTCCGATGCACGAAAGATTAGATTGCGTGCTATTCCTTTTTTATTTATTGTTTCAAACGTTTCATGTTTTAGGGATTAGTAAAAAAAAACACGATACTATTTTTTCCCTTTAAAAATGATTCATTTAAGTTTAATGAAACTGCAACGATGCTTAAAAATAAGGATTTTAAGAAATATTTTAAGTTAATGAGGCTAAAACAATTATAAGCACGATTCTGCTCTTAATAATAGTTCTCTTAGATACTTACATAACAGAGAATAACACTTAAATGTATATATTTTTAAAATTAAATTTCGTATGTTTATAAAAATTGTTTGAAAAACATGTATACATTTTCTTATGCATGACATGATTTATTTTTTTAAAAAAACATTTTTAGTATGAATTAATTTAAATAAATAGATGTTATTAAAATATAGTTTTATGAAATTAACAAAGTGTTTTTAAATAAGTTGAGGATAATTGGTTTGTTCATTTCGAAATAAACGTAAATATATATGGAGAACACACTTTGTTACACTGAAAAAAAAATTTTTTTTGTAATCAGCTAATATTTATTATAGTACAGTATTCAATCTGTTTTTTTTTGCCTTTAATAAATTTATTTTTATAAAGTTTTTTCATCAAATAGGTATTTAACATTTTAAACTAATGTAGCAGCTCGTTCACAAAAAATACGAGAGGAATAAATATACCTGAAACATTAACTTTTTTCTATCAAATGGGCTGCATTTTGGCAGTATAGCCTTTACAGACATGGTAAGTCCCCAAGTGTGAGTGCCATTGGATTCACCATTTAGTGGCAGCTTTAGCTACCAAATTTTTCACACGAATTTATTCAATTCAAATTCTTGTTGGGTGTTATATTTTGGAGTTGTTTAGATTCTGTCGTATCAGCCGTATCAATGATGCGGGTCCCCAAGGAACAGGGACCTCAACATGTGTAGGCAAAAAAATTGTAAAATGTTATCAATAGTTTCATTAATAGAGCTCACAATTCCAAAAAAAAGGCCCCCAAGGAAATTTGATACAGAGCTCGATCAGGACTAGCTATATCAATGCTGAGTATATTTCTGAAGTAAAAAATTAATTATTAATTTTATAGAGAAATAGATTAAAAGAAAAAAGTGAGTGAAAATAATACAAATGAAGCACTCAGAAAAATTAATCGCTTTCTTATTCTTATTTAGGTTATAAAAATCTGTTATCGAAATCGGTTTCGTTTTTTTAATCGTATACCATTCTCTAATAAAGATTTAGCAACTAATATAAAAAAAAGTCTATTCCTACTTAGGTCAACAAAGAAAAATTTTATTTTATGTATTAATGGTTACAATTAATATAAAAATGAATACACATATGAAAGAATCACAAAATTAAATGACAAAATAGAAAGTTATTTTCCATTTTATATAGGGTGTTGGACTATTTTTGTTTGTTTGTTACTATTTATTAATTAATTAAATTTAAACATTGTAATAAAATAGTATAGTAAAACATTCTCAGTAATTATGCCATCCCAGGTGACATTCGAACCTCCGACCTTTCGATTAGAAGTCCAAAGCGTCACCCATTGTGCTACAGGGACCCATCGGACGAATTTTCTTCCCTATATATGCTGCTGGACTATTATTTTTCTTACTATTTATTCTATTTTTGTAATTTAATAAATGAATTAATATTTGAAAAAACTGTATTAACATCAAGTGTCATCCACTACGAGTTTTAAAAAAATGTATTTGAACTTGAATGGATGAATAGAAAGTATTTCATCAACGATTGAAAATTTGAACAAGATGTATTTATATATATATATATATATATATATATACATATGAAAGAAATTTATATAATATATCAAAAGCAAGAAATAATAGATAATGAACATAACAAGAAATAACGTAATAAAAATATAAAAGCAAAACATGAAGATCGAATTCATAGAAAAATGCAAAAAAGGAACTACAAAAAAGAACCTAGTGAATCAGAAAGAAATTTCGGACTTAGGACCGAATAAGTGGGGTTAAACCAGTTTGAAGTCGCCAACCTTCCCCCTTTGCAATTCGGTAGGAAAAACCAAATAAAATAAACAAAAATTCAAAGTATATAAAAATTCACAGAAAGTATGATAAAAACCACTCACTACTATTCTGCAACAAATTCTCCTAAAATCTTAAAGCAGAAAATTCCTAAAACAATTACGTAAGAAAAGAATTTTACAAAATTTCTTAACTTACAGTTTTTTCCAAGAGAACCAAGAGTCTTGAAGTTAATGGAAATCTATTATTTACTGAGTTAATATATATATAGGGAGAGAGTGAACTAATAGTAGAGAGGAATTGAAAAAATTGATAGCATAAATGCAACACTAAGAGTATCACTAATAAATAAAAATAACTAATGAAGAGATAAGAAAACACCATTGCAGGAAATTATTTTCTTAATACTAAACAAAAAGAATTACCTGTTCAAGCATTTGCTTATATATTAATAAATAAATTGAAGTATTTAATTAAACTCTTATATAAATAAAGAATATATATATATAATATTTATGATATATTATGTATTCAAATTTTATTATATAGTGTTATTCTATACTTCGTGAGAATATCTTAAAATTTTACGTTATCAATGCAAACATGAAGTTTACTTTATGTGAAATATTTATACGACATTTCTTGTGAGAAGTATCTTAAAAATCTATATCATCAATCTAAATATAGGTTTGACTGTATATGTTGAATATTTGTACTAGCAAAGACTCTATTTTTTTAATTGATTAATTCAATATTTATTTAAATCTATTCAATAAGTACATTTTTATCAAACATTTATTTATTTTTAAATTCAAGCACATACTTCTTTCAAATTAAGCTATTGATAAAATATTTGAATTATCAAGGATGCATAGTTCAAATAAAAAAGAATACATCTTAAAATGTCATTTTTATTCGTCTTTGACAGTATCTAATTTTTTTTTTCTAATTAAGCCCCAAATTTCCTTTTCTTTTACTTAGCAGTTTTAAATATTTTATATAAGTTTGAACATAATATTACTCATGAAAGAGTTTACTTAAATAATTAAATTTAAGATAACTGTGATTAAATTTAATGTCAGGAGAGAGAGAGAGAAATAATTTTCCGTATCATTTTACAATTATGTTTGTTTTAATGTACATTAATCATTTAAAACGAAGAAATAAATAAATGATTGGTTAAAAAAAAGACATGATATAAACTTATTAATTTTTTTTAGTGTTTTAAGAATATAAAACTGAATGTGTGAAAAAAAATAAGATATTCAACTTATATATTTGTTATTTATTGCTTGTATTCAAGTATATTATTTTTAATAAATGCAGTTTACATTTTGGAAATATTTCTGCTACTGTAAAAAACATTACGTACTCAATTTAGTTGCTTTCACATTGCATGAGTAAAGGAAAAAAAATTCTTCTAAATTTCAGTTTTTTCGTAACTATCTAGGTGTATTTAGTGTATAATAATGATCGTCATGTTCTTAAACATTATTTAAACCAAGGTACAAGTGCTTAGCATTTTCAAATAGAGAATTATTTACTGTACATATCGACTTTTAATAAATTTGTTTTAGTAATTATTAATTTAGAAAATGTCTTCAATATTTTCCTACCGTTACTTATATACTAAATCAAGGATGGGCCAATAGTGCCCTCCCCCCAGCACCCCCAAAAAATTTTTTGCGGCCAAACAAGACAGTCAGAGAATCTATTTTTAACCGAGTTTTCTTTCACCTGCGCGATCAAACATTCGTGTTGTATTTGTAACTATCAGGAAGAGAATTCCTGTATTCCTTTGTTAAGAAAAAAGAATACCTGGAAGTGTTTTAACAAAGAAATCATCTGCAGAGTTTGGAGGACAAGGTCACCAGAAGATTTCAGGATTTTAAGAAAATTGAGCCGAAATTTAACTTACTCTCTGATCCCAATACTATACTAATATTGATACAAAACCTGAAGATCTACAACTTGTGTGATTTGAAGTCAGATCCTATTGAGAAGGAAATGTTTTATGCAATGGCATTGATTTTTACAAATCTTTGTTAGATGAAAAAATTTCCGTGTATAAAGAAATTTGCTGGGAAATTGTTATTTATATTTTAAACGACATATTTGTGGGTGTCATATATTGGGATGGAAGTTTATTGACATAAACTCTTGAAGGTTGTGATGAGAATTTAAACAATCAATCTCTCACTCCCGATTTAAACAAACAAAATTGTAGAGAAGTGTGACAGGGTGCATTTGTCTCATTAAGTTGATTCTAAAATTAAATGGGCTTGCAGCTTTAGATGATATATAACAAGTAATATAAAAAAAAAATTAAGTCAATTCCTACTTAGATCGACAAAGAAAAATTGTATTTTAGCTACTTTTAATTAAATAGTTACAATTAATATAAATATGTATATACATATGTCAGAATCGTAACATTATGTAGTAATTAATTTTTATTAATTATCACTAAAGTATCGTATTGTCATCCGAAACAATCGTGTCTATAAAATTTCAATTTAACTGAATGCTTTAAAACGTAAGAAAAAAACCTTTTTCAAGTTTTGACACAAGTCACCAAAATGGTCTCTGAGTAGCCAACGCGGCAGCGTTTGTAATACTTTAAATAATTAGTTTTAATCAATTAATTTTTATTAATTATAATTAAATTATTGTATTGTCATCCAAAATAATCATGTATATCAAATTTCAGCTCGATTGAGCACTTTAAAATGTATTTTATTAACGATTGAGAGTTCCACCAAGATAAATAAATAAATAAATAGGAAGTGTGAGCTAATAGTGTAGGAATTGAAAAATAGGACGATAAACATATTGAATAAAACTGCTACTTTTTTATTTAACTTATATTTTTTATTTTTTTTAGATAAAGGTTATCATTTTTAAATCGTGTGGCTCTTCGGTATCCTCCACTTCCAAAACTGGTTGCTTACATAAATCATTTGATAGAGTTTTCAAAATATTTCTTTCCATTCATTAAAATAGGGAGATGGTTATTTCTTTAAAAACATTTTCAGTACTACAATTAAAAATTTGATTTTTAACTATTGCTTCTTACAAAACAAATGTAAAAGCATATTTGTGTATAGGATTTTCAATAATTGCTTCTAATAAATGAAAAATGTCATCCTCGTGAAACTGCTAAAATTTTGATTGTATTGAAAACTAAACATATAAATCTATATATTAACTACAATTAAATGGATAGCCACCCTAAAAATCAAATTTAATGTGTAACAATGAGAAAAGGAAAAATGCCTTCAGTTGCAGAGAAGTCTTCTCTGATCGATATAAAAAGTAAAGAATATTAACAAAGTAAGTAAAGTTCGTAAATGAATGAATGTAATTTTGCATTAGGTTCATTTTGTCTTTCTATGGTGCGAATAATTTATCTTCAATCCGCCTCAAAATTGCTTTGTAACAAAAAAAAACTCATTAAGCGGAACACCAAGTTACGATTAAGATTAAGATCAAATGGAAGAGTTGGATAGAATGTCTTTAAATAAATGAGATTTTCGAAGTGGAGATTTTATTTTTTTCTCTTAAGTTATTTTTGAGTTAACTTTGGTGTTTTTCTGATGTATTCAGTGATTGATTTACCGTTATTTATAAATGATTCTTTTTAACTTTTAAATTTGTGTCAATTGACCAAAACTCTTTTTTGCTCGTTTTTGTGGAATAAACAATTATATAGTAAATAATACCATCAAAACCAAATAACCTTCAAATGAATATTTTCTTCCAATCCTCAATTTTTTATTTATGATTAAGAAAAATATTTTAAACTAATATTTAATTTAATCATAAGGAGCAACAGTAAATTTTTGATGACTGCTTTAGTTTAAAATTTTTTAATAACTTCACAAATAATATTAATATATTTAAGTGTATATATATAAGTATATTATATATATTATTATATTATATAATTAATTATAGGGCTCATTTTTAATACCAAGAAACACTTTACTGTTCTATACAAATTAAATTCATTTCAAAGTATAAATTTAAATTCAATGACATTTAAACTACAGTCAATGCTATGTAATAATATATGTCAAGACTTCATTAAGTTCTCACGAAAATTAATGTAAAGAAAACTAAATTAAAAATGAAATACAGTAGAACCTGTTTTTGTGCGATCCTTTTTTAAGCGATTTGTTTGTTTCATGCGATTTTTTTCTGTGCGATCTTTTTTATGCAGTATATGAATTTCAACGGGTTTGCGTCATTGTAATGCTTTTTATCAATGTACCAGTGGCGTAACGGAGAATGTTAAGGGGGGGCGGGGGGGGGGGGGGGGGGGGGTGTTTTGCGTTTAATATTTTATGTATTAATTTAATACGTACTTGGCGTCACAAAGGCCTTAGCCCCCCTTGAGTTCCGATCTCCTCCCCTGCAAGGTTGTGGTTATGATGGTGTATGTTACGCCACTAAAATGTACATATATACACTTCAAAACGCTCTATTCATTTGTTATAAGCAGTCTTCCGACAATTTCACTTGCTTTCACTCAATGCGCCAGCAGCCTGTGCTTGATTGAAGACGAAACTTTCAGTGGCAGTAACATTATCAATAATTTGATAGATTATGAAAACGGACAAGATCCGGGTTCTTTGAGAGCGGATAAAATATATGCAGGGACACAGCTTTCCAACAAATTGGAAAAAAAATTTTCTTAAAATAGATACCCATTTCGAAAGGAGTATGAAATTCCAAAAAGAGCTTCAATCATACATATGGTTATGACATTTACAAGCAACTGATCAACCGACCTTCGTCGCAAAAACTTAACTCTTACTTTATGGTGCCAAAAAATAAATCAATCGAAATTGTATCTTAAAGTGACCAAAGCGATTTTGAACTTATTCATCACAGGAAGATGAACGCTTTGGATTACGATGAATTGCAGTGAATTAGGTATGTGCATTATGAAAACATCTCCAAGTATACAATGCGAAACTAAATGTTTTAAAAATGTTTCCATGTGTAATTTAATTATTTATTTTGTCATGGAAGTACTTCCTAATAAATTTCATAAATACTTGGCGGATTTCCAAAGTACAACTCTTTTTTATGTGGTCCCTCTTCACTGCATAAAAAAAGTTTTCTGAAGTATCTCGACGAATTTGCTTGTTATATGTAAGAATTTATGAAATTTTCGAATATTTTTTGAGGTCCCTATCTACCGCACAAAAACAGGTTCTAATGTATGTAAAGACGGCAGTTAATGATAGAAAACAGGATTTTTCTGTTTAATACAAAAAAAAGACTACCTTTTCCTCATTTTTATTCGTAACAAAAGACAAAAAAATGAGGCTTAAGAACAACATCTAATTAAATTTTAATTTTTTAAACAAGTACACATATTAAAAATAACTTACATGAAAGAGGAAAATATTTTGTAGAAAAAATTTGAATATCCGAAAATTTTACAAATTTTGGAAATGAAAGAAAGATAAAGGCATTTTCATTAAAATTAAGAATCATACCCTGCAAATGTTATTTTAAATATTCAAAATTACAGACTTGAATTAATTGAATCATAATACACTTCATTATTAGGATTATGTTATTAAAAGGTAATTGGATAAAAAAAATGATTAAAAGAAACAGGTTTATAAATAAAGTTAATCGTAAAGGAATCATGAGAGGCAAGGATCATATTTATTTCAATTTATAATAAATTTTCTTCTACGCTATAAATACGTAGTTTAAAGTATTTTTTGTTAGAAGATAATGAGTAGAAAAAAGAAGATGTTTGACTTTATTATTAAATTTTAAGCATGTATAATTCTCATAACATGTTCAGATCATTAATATTTATTTTCCTGAGAAAAATTCAGGAATCAACATATTTAAATTGTTTTTCCAAAAATCAAAATGTATCAGAAATAAGAAAAATAAATTTTTTTGAAAGAGAATTTTTAGTGTTTTGAATAATATATATATTTTTTTGTTAATCAAATTTTTTCCTCTTTCGTTGCATGAAAAAAAATAAAAACACGTTTTTTTATTATTATTTTTAATCGTTTTAGCTTTGAACATTTATTATATAGTACTGTCATCTTTTAAAATTGAATAAGACGATATTAAAGAAGACAAAAACCGTTTTCTGGAAATTATTAATCTAAAATTAAACTAATTGGAACTTATTTTAATTATTTCAAGGTTTAAATATTTTATAAATATTTTAAATAGCGGTGTTAAAAAAACTTTAAAAATAATTTATGAATTACATATAAATATAAATTAAAAAATGCTCGGTAAAATATGCAATTCCACCTTTTTTTTCCTTTTTTGATTTTTATATCTTTTGTATTAGACCGTATTATTTCGTATTATAATAATATTATGTATTACCAGCAATTGAAATCAAGAAACATGGCTTTATCTAATGTGCTATCTCACTATGTTCGGTTTCTTTATCTCTTCAGTTTTTTCAAAGCAAATTTGGCAATCAAGTTAATCAGTTGTATTTTAGTTTTCTTAATGTTCTTTTATTGCAATTTATTTTCATCAAATACGTATTTTCAATAATAAATATTATTTAACTATAATTTATTACTTGACTGTGGTTAATTTGCTGTAATATGATGCTTGTGAATTTATTTTGAGGTACTTTTTTTAATATGAGTGGTAGTAATTGGTGAAGTAGTTCTACGATCAAATGTAGTATTATGTCCCTATCCAAAACACATTATATACTCAAAATGAAACTTGTATTTTTTTAAGTAGCCTTATATTCAATTTTAAACTCAATTACATCTTGTAATATTGATTACTAATACACAAATTGTATTATATTCAAACTATTTGAGGCGCATTGTTGCATATCGAAAATTATGAACTTTTGATTTTGTAGATAGTTTAAGATGTTGAAATATCCAAGTATTTGTAAGCCACTGACAAATGAAATGGATTTTTTTATCTGCAATGGGAAAAACCTACGACAGAAAACACCAATACTCTCTCCTTAGCGACAGTCTGGTATTGGTCTCATCGGATTCAAACTCTGGATGAACACGCAAATGACGTCGGATCACATGATGATGACCGAAGAAGTCGAAGTGCTTTTTTCCTTCCATGCCATCTACTTATTCTTTAGTGGCCTGGTTGCTAGATGATACCCGGTCTCGAAAGATGTCTGATTATCATTTGGGGGAGTGAAGCCAATTTATCAAGATGGAAGACGATGTTCTTATTCAACTTTCTTCCCTTGCCCATCCTTTTTTTTTGTATTCGATGTTTTTGTATTGCACTGAGGATATGGCACGCTCTGATACCTCTTCTTTGATTCCAGTTCGATAACAGGGGACAATTCATGTATTACAGCTGAAAAATAAAGTTCCAAAATATTTCTGAAGCGATAGAAATATCTAAAAGAAAGAGAGAACAATCTGTCAAATTAGTACCAGTAAGTATTCCTCACATGGAACTTTTGAAATGGAAGTTATCAAAAAAGAATAATCACTGAATCATCAATTAGGAAACTATCAAATAAGAAAAATCACTAAGCCATCGAAAGGAAATATAAAGCTAAAAAAGTTAAAAACATTTCTAAAACTACTACTTAAATTCCGATTATTTATCATGTGTACCTGTTAGAATATTATATGGGCCAGCTGGGTGGCGTGGTTTGTTTGTTTCTGGCCTTCTACACTTATGGTTACGGGTTCGAACCCGGCCCAAGTCGGTGGATTTTCTTGATGCAGAAAATGGACAACAGGCGTGTCGTATGATCATACGGCATGAAAAAAAAAATCTCTTGAGTGCCTGTTTGGCTTGGGTGCTCTCGGCAAAACTAAAATTCTGTGTACGGTTTCGCATTGCCAGAACACAGGTGCCTCCCTCTGGGGAGGAAACTGGGCATCAAAATTACTTGAGGTAATTGGTATGGTCTATATCAGCGATACTCAACTGCGGCCCACCGAGCTTTTTTAATTGGCCCGGTCATGGCCCATTGCTCTAAGAAATTTACATATTTAGGAACATTGTGTTAAAAATTTGGTGGAAAATTCTTTGTCAAGAAATCAAATACATCACAATTTTACTTTTTGCTGTCAGTGTCGTACGGGTACGAATGGATATTCTTTATCTATTTGGAACGGTTACGGTTAGTGATAACAGACTACAGCGGAGTGGTGACCATTTTATAGGTAGAACTAATTTTTAACTATCTTTCATATCTTGTAAGCGAAAAATATTCGAAGAAAATCTATCATTTTAAGACGATTGGAAGATTGATTATTTTGTACTGAAAAACAAACATGGGGATTAGTAATTATTTGATTTGTCACGAAAGTGCTATATTTAAAAAAACCCAATAAACATTAATCATTGAATGACACTTTTCCTCGAAAATCTTTCAAGAGGTGATAAATAGGCTTTCTTGATAAATCTTTGCAACAGCAACAATGAGTTTTGTCAGTGGTAATATCACAGCGGTAACAATGACATCCTATGAAGACTGTTATATTATTCGTAATCATATGAAACCGTTTACTGATGCAGAAATTGTGAAGGACTGTTTCTGAAATGCTTCTAATTTAGTGTTAGTGACAAAAATAAAAAATAATAATGAAAAAAGCGAAACAGGAGTTATAATATTTTAATTAATTTTCTACATTTTAAATTTCCAGTGTTATCTTGGTCTTAAAGCATTTCTCCCTCCCCCCCTCTCCCATTTATCCTCATGTTGTGGCCCGCATGAACTAACATATGGATGCGACCCTCGTGAAATGATTGACATGTGTATGCGTCCCAGCAGAAAAAAGGTTGAGTACTCCTGGCCTATATGGTGTACCACACTAAAACGTAATTCCAGCTCTCCTGGAAAATGTACCAGGTCTGCAAAAGTTAAATACCAATAAAAATGAAGAATAGTATATTAAATTTTATTTTTCAATCATTTTATTTGCTTAATGAAATAGATCCAAAAGATGTAAGTCAGTAAATGCTTTTTTAACACGTATGGATATTTTATTTATGGAGTAATATCTTAGAAAATTTATTTCAACAACTAGATTTGAAAGTATAATAAGAAGTTTGAGATGTCAGGAATCTCTCTTAATCAGATAGTTAAACTACACGTAGAATGTGAATTCTCATTCATTATTCAAAACAAACAGAACTTCAAGAAAAAAAAATAGTTAGAACTATTTCATTGAATCAATAAAAAAAAATCTTGGTAGAATCCAGTTACAGCGATTAGAAGTAAAAACAAAGTAATGGTGAAGTTCAGCTTGTTTGCCCAAAATATTGATCAGAATGTAATACAATTATCACCGATCATTTTCGAAAGTAAAATTAAATAGCTTTCGGAAATTTCGCAATTTAATGTAATCTTATAAATTGCAAATATTTTCTTACATAAAACTGCCAATTCAGAAATATTTGCAGATCGTTTCAAATGTGTTGATGTGTGGAACTTTTAAATCCTTAAAATAGTTCTTTAAATAATCAAATAGTAAAGTAATTGCCCCTACACTTCATTGGAGAAAGTCTTTTATTATTAGAAAAATTATAATAACTTTTAAAATATTTCTTTTTATTATTATTATTTTTATACATAATGATGATTTTAAAAAATATCTTTTTTGTGTAGTGGTTGTAAGAAAAGCATTTTACTTTAATTTATTAACTTAACGATGAAAAGAAAATTATAATCTAATTATTTCCACTTCAAAATATACCTTATTCTTACACAATCATTTTCCACTCTCAACAAATCACATTCAAGATTTAGCTTATGTGGAAAATTTCTCAAGAGCTTACTTTGGAATTATACAAATATACCCCAATCGATAAAAGAAGTTTTATTAAGTAAAGAGTTTCTGAGTGATGTTTTTTAAAATTTTAATGTCCAGACAAAGTTAAGCCCATGTTTTTCGTTAAATGTGTTTACTAGTTGTGGTATAGACAAAGAAAATTAAACACTCTTATATTACTTAATGCAATTTTAAGTAAAATTGCAAATAAATAAATAAAATAAAATAAACTAATAATAATAACCACTAAATAACAAAAAAGACATGGAACTCAAATTAAATTCACAACTCATAGATGGTTAATATGATTTTAAACAATATATATATTTAAACTACACAGCTTGACTAAATTATCTGAAAAGGTATACTCTTTTTCAAAATTCTTGCTCCAAACTATAACATAATCGTATGTAGTAAATAATTATCTGCAGTGAAATGCTAGTTAAAGCAATAAAAAAGTCAAATTAAATCTTCCAATGATCTCTTTAAATGTTATTTTCTTTTTCAAACATGTGTTTGTAGATGTATGAGATATCAATTGTTTCTTCTTATCACTCTTTTACTTCCCGTGATTATATAAATAGTTGCAAATGTTAAGAAATACAACATTTGAGCAATAAATATTGCCTGTATTTATTGCATATTTAATAAGTACTACTGCAGAAATATATTTTAAATAATAATGCGTTCTAACAATTCTATTGAGGGAATATTTGGTTTTACCTACACTAAATACATAAAAAATCATACTATCATGGGAAAATATGAACAAATTTTTCCTTTTTTTATCGGCTTCCACGAACTATTGTAGATTTTATTTTTTTATTATAGCATTCCAACAGCTTTAAATTTTCACAAAGCAATTTGATCACGTTCCCTTTGGGAAAACTTGAATGACTGTTTTAGAAGCATTGAGAATTTAGACCGGAAATAAAAGATAGAACTTTCAATTTAGTCTCGTTTACGCTAAATGTCTGTTTTACGGCATCTAATTTGAAACTAAAATCGATAGCCACTTTTCTCTCTTTCCAAACAATCGATAATCCTAAATCAGTTTGTGGAGATACTTTTGGATATAGTAAGTGTAGTAACTTTTTTTTTATAATAAAACAAATTTTATTCTTTCCAGAAGAGTGCGGTGTTAGTAGAGAGTACAAAGCATTTTTGGGCCATTGACTTTCAAGGTTTCATTTTATTTTCTGTTTCATTTTATTGGTAACGTCAAACATTTTTATACGAATTTCTGTTTACATATTATAAGTATTTTATTTATTTTATTTGTTGTAATTTAACTTTTTATGCATTTCGCTTTTAGTTAATTACATAACAGCTCATAACATTTTCAGGTTAATTACACAAAAGCTCATTTACTCTTAATAGTTACCATTTGGAACATACAACGAGTATGAAGATGCATCTAAAGGAGTGTAAATGAGTGTTTTTATTGATAACTAATTGTTAGTTAATGTTTAAGCAATTATATAAAATAAGATTTAAAAAAATTCTCTGAATGTGTAAATTTTTATAAATAAAATTATTTTATTTATTAGAAATTTAATTTTAAATAACTACAAAATAATGTGGTTAATATTTAATGCTATACAAAAACATTGTATTGCAAGTTCTCTCATAAAATACTCTATTTTGCAAATCAAATGAATAAAAAGTAGTATTTGATTTAATTATACTACATTTATTTTACAACTTCTACTTATTTAAAATAATTTGGCATTCCAAAGAAAACAAGAGTTAAAAAATAGATAAATCTCAATCAAAAATATAAATGTTTATAAATAATTAATCGCTTAAATATGGCTGTTTTAAATATTAATTTTTTAAATAGCAAATCCATAGCAAATAGACAAAAAAAATATTACGATGGGAATCTATACTGTTAGAAAACTGGTTTCATTGATTTATTTTGAGATAAACACAATTAAACAATTCTATTTTCAACTTTTAATGTATTCAGATTACGGTATATGTTTTATTCATTTCATAATCTCATTAATTTATAACTTAAATAATTTGGTATCTTTTAATGAGAGAGAGAGAGAGAAAACTCTCTCTGTATTCATATTTCCAGCCGTTAAATTAACGAATTATTCTTATTTTTGATCGTCCTGATCTTTTCCGATATTATACGATTTTTTAATAAAATATGTAGGAAATAAATTATTTAACTTATGTAAATTTATTGATTATTACTTATAATACTTCATTTAGTAATTATAACTACAATGGATTAATTTTGACACCGTTATCTATTTCCTTTACTATACAGATATAATTTAGAAAATTAATAAAAGTACTTCGACAGCCCAGCTAATGTTCAGATGACGTTTTTTTCTTGCATATTTCAATTATGTCTTTTAAATGAAAAAGCATGCTTTTTCAATTGTGTAGTTTACTCAATTTGGTTTGATTTTTGTTTATTGATTAGAGTGGAATCAAAAAAATCACCAAAATAAAACTTTCTATTTTATTTCTATTGATTTGTTTCTTTTAGTTGTTTCTCCACTTTTTTGTTCAGTTGAAATTTTTCTCCACAAAAGCCTTTATCTTACTTCAAAGAGTTCAACCCTTTTATCATGTGCTTAAGTAATAAATTTAAATTTCTAAAATAAATTTGATAAAATATTCTCCAGGGAGAAAGTTAGGTTTTTATTCCATTTCGATGGTCACAGAGTTTTTAAAATATTTGTCAACAGATTTAATGCCATTTGATGAATATACATGGCCGAAGTATTTAGCCTGTATTTATTTACTCATTGAATATGATTCGTTAGAATTTCTATGAGTCTGTAATACCTTTCCTGCAAACTTAAATAAAAAGAATAATATGATAAAGGATACATTATACGAAATGAAAACGACGAAGAATTTTGTGGAATTTTATCTCTTCAAAATAAATTAAAGTTTTTCATGCTGAGTTGGAGATGAAAAAAGAAAAGGAAAATTGCATCGGAACAAGTGGAAAAAGATATAAAAACAAAATATCTTGAAAAGATGTTTCTTGAAAATAATTTTACGAATTATCTAAATAATGGAAATATACATTATATTCGGATTCTTTTCTTTTTTTACCGTGGGAAACAGATTCTAGTATTTCTTAAAGCAGATATTTCGCTGTTTGTTTTTCAATTTCACAATATTCATATGATTACATATTTACAAAGTTCATGTTGCTATATAGGTTTCTTGAAAAATAACGCACATATTTTTGTGTTTTTATTAAAATGTCTCTATTTTTCTGTAAGTACATATTTTTCCTACTGTAAAAAACATATGGACTTAGTAAACAAGTTCAGAGTATCTAATCTTCTTCACGCATAAAACTTATATTTTAATTTATGAGGATATTTTTTTAAATGTAGCCCTCACATTTATTAATTCTGATAATTTGTGCTTATAAGTTAAAACTTCCACAGTTATATATTCAAATAAAGCCGTCATTCATAATTTCTTCATAAAAAAATTAACGTTTCCTTTTATGTTTTGATCATTTTGTCGAATTATGGGTTTGAATCATGATGCCACTAAAGACGCAACATTTAGAGAGAGACGAAAGCTTGTTAAATCCGTTGAAGTTTTAAGTCCTCAAAGCTTTGGAGAGAGGAGCCTAAATGATGTGGGGTGCTCCTCACTTAATTCTGGTTCAAAATCAGAGGTACATTGCCAATAACCCTAGTGTTTCTTTGAATTGTGACATCACTAAACTGTCAATTCATCACATTCCATATCTGGATCTCAACACAGAATTAAATGTATATTTCATTGGTTAAAAGTATGCCATTGATTTTAGAAATAAACCAAATGTAATTGCAGTAAGTCACAACTTGAATACAAAAATACATTATATAGAGTAATAAGATGCAACATAAATTACTTAAATATTTTACTTTTTTAAAGCTATGTTGTCGCAGACATTTGCGAAAACAATTAATTTTACGTACATTGCATATTTTACTTACTAGCTCTTCTATTTAACATATAAATTTGGGGAGGAACTGTTTCCCTCAAAATTCTGTCATTGAAATAGAATTTAAACTTTATACATATGATCTTAGGCTCATATGAAATACTACTGAGCAATGAAAGTGATTTCAGAAATTTTATATATAACTAAAGTCTAGTAGTGTTTAATTTTTTTATTGAAATTTTTTAAAAAAAAATTATAGGTTAATAAATATCACCATTTAAATACAATTTGTAAAAATTAATGTGGTTTAAGGAAATGTTATTATTTAATGCTAAATTAAAAAACAAAACAAAACCCGTACGGCTTTAATATCAAAACGCTCATAGTTTTAAAGTATCATTTGAATTGATCACTCTAAAATATTGGATCTTTATTCAAATTTTATTTCATTAAAGCTAATTGCAAAACTGAAATTGTTTTCGAGAACACAAAATAAGAAGAACTAAACTAAATTCCGACCGCTTTCAAACTCCAACCTTCACTCTTCAGTAAATTAACGAGAGAAAAATAAACCCACACTCACAATTTTTTACATTTCCCTAATTGACAATTATGGTTCTGCCGAAAATCTCATCCAAATTTTATTGTTCCAGAGAAGCGTGCCACTAAAAACGGAGATCACCCGAAATCTTAAAGCACCTTCATCTTAACGACCACCGCAATGATCGCAGCAGAAATTAACCTTCTCAATTTGGCATGGAGGATCGTTAGCAAGTTTTATGACAGAATATCCGTTCGTGGCGGACCCTTTCAGGAAGCGAGCATGTCCTCGCTGGATGAGTCCATCAATGCCAACGTGGTTCCGCAAACTAATGGACTTCGTTATACCTTTGGAAAACTTCCTCTGATGCAATTAGGACTGTCGTTGTTCCAGTCGTGTCCATGAAGGATGGATGGGTATCGTCTGGTTAATTAGAAGAGGGTGGTTGGACAGATAGCGAGAAGAATGGTTTGAAAAGGAGCTCTGTCGAGCGGGAAAGTTATGGGATGCACCAAATGACTGGTTTTCATGCCTCAAGCCGTCCTGCCAGGTCGTACATCAAGGTTGCAGTCAACAATCTATTAATTTCTTGATTCTATCGATTGATACATATTCTCAATACTTGGAATGTTTGTTACAAAAACACATAAAATTAATCGATTTTTTTTTCATATCACGAATAGTTGCCACGGAAACAAGTAATGTAAAGACTCATTATGAAAATTATTCGTTTATTGTAAAACTGAACTATGTGTGTGTATTTTAATTTCTGTTTTTTCCCCCTTTAAAAATATTATTTTCGATTATTTGAATGATTGTGATCGTAAAATATAAGAGGCCACTCCTTAAAATACTGGTAAAATGAATTTTTTATCAGATATTGTGTGATAATGTTCATTCAATTAAAGGCTAAGTTAATTTAGGTCAAATACTTATAACAACACAGATACTTATTGAATCTCTTTTTCTTGAGAAAAAAATATATCGTTTTTCACCTATATCGAAAACATCATTTTAAATTTTCAAAAACTATAAAACAAATTAAAATTTTTTTACTTTCAATTATTAGAGGATATTAGACTTTTGGAGGATTTCAAAATGGAAAAAAAAATTATATGTGACAAGCAACACAAGTTTTAACATTTTTTTTTAGGAAAGAGAAATAAGTAAATTTAATATTTTATAGTTAATTCTCTATTCTTATCGAAGGGGAACTAAATATATTAATATGCCGGACCTTTCTGCTATAATTAGTAGTATTAATATTTCAGTCACTAGATTAATTTTCTGCTTTTGTGATTTTGAGTATTCTACGTATTTCTTATCTTTCTAACGTGCTGTATACAGTCGGTTTGGTTGGACATGATACATTTTATAAACATTTAATACATTTGAGGAATTTCAAACTGAGTTTTTGGAATAGTTACACAGAAAATTAAAATGAACCAGTTACGCAAAGAAAACTTAGTTAACTATTATTTAACTAAAATAAAGTGTTTTCAGTTAACAATTAATTAAAATCAATTTTTATTTATTAATAATTTATGAATATTGCTGTTTTATTTTTAAATTCTAGTAGGGGAAATACTTTTAATATATTTATTCTCTGATCAGTCGAAATGCTTTTATTTCTTTTGATGTTACAAAGCGTATAATATTTTCATATGGCAAATTTTTCGCTTAAACAAATGCATCCATGGTAAATTACTACTGAAACTGTGTTAAAAATCCTCATTATATTTATAATCAAAATATAAATCCTAATAAACAGTTAGACAAATATTTCTTTTTAATTTTAAAATCAACCCTAATCTTTCTTACTGCGAATTTCCCAAATGCTCTATCTTTTGTAATACGTTTTATTTTTGAAGAGTAGAGAATAGAGCTGAAAAATAAAGTTTTATTTGTAACGATACAATTTAAAAGTTTACAGTGCAAACTAATTTTCGAAAAAAACATTGTAAAGTAGACATACACAAGGGCAGGGAAAAGAAGAAGCAATTCCCACAGGATCAAGAAATTTTACGAACTGTTAAGCTTAGGTAAAAGAACGAGAAAGAAACTTTTTTGTCTTCTGTACTTGAAAAGAAATACATAAAAAAATTAAAAAGAAACTAGTTGCCAATCTGAGAAATGAAAAACCACCGTCTTATTCTATTTTCCTTTCTCATCCAATTCTTTTATTTTTGTCCCAGCACAATTTCGCCAGAAAATTTGATGTAGTACAAATCACGAATTACTTTCACTTTTAAGACGCTTTGCCGAATCATATGAAGAAACTAACGATGCATTAAATATAAATCAGAAATAAATTTCACCGATTTCTATACTCTAAACTTTGAATAATACCCTCCCCTATCTAAGTTCCAAATGATCGTTTCTGCAGTCGTCATTTCGTTTGACAAATTGGATGCTGTAGTAAAATGGCCCTCCATTCAAAAGAACCTAACTCCAGCAAAATGGATATAACAGATAGCGTTGACAAATTGCAATTTAAATCTGCTGGGATGCGACTGGAAAGAGAGCGACTAAGAATCATTATTTTAATAGTTGGTTTAGTATTGAGAAATAATGTGCTTCTCTTGTTATGCTGAAATTCATTCAATGCACAAAAAGACGTTTACGACGGTTTAATATCTTAGTACGTAAATAAAAAGATATATCTCAGGTAGTATCTCAAATATATTTATTATTGTTGTTAGATTTTTATATTTAAACCTTTTATACTTAGTTTTGTAGAGTTATTAAGAAATTTTCTTTAAATATTTTTGAAAATATGAAAAGGAGTTTGTGATATATAGATTTGTAATGTATTTTTTAAATAAATATTCCATTTAAAAATTTTATAAATTTGAATAAATAACAAATTACTATACATATATATATTTTAGTTGAACACTTTAATAATCTAATAAATCTAATTTTTAATTTCAAGTTCGTTAAATAAATATTATTTTACTTCAGTTGGTATAAGTTTGTTTAAAAATAAAGAAATTTTATAGTAAAAATTAAAGGAAATAGAATTAAAATAGGGAAAAAAAGTTAACAATGATAAATATCAAGGAAGAATTTTAACAAAACTCAAGTAAGAAGTATTATAAAGAAAAAAAAGATAATTCATCAGATTTCATAAAAAAAAATTAAATCGATAGAATCAATTATTTTTCTATACGCAAAATTAATCAGATTTATTACGATGAACTCTTACAATATGGAAAAAAGGAACGCTCGTTAGAATTGAAGCAATTGGTATTACAAGAATAATACGTTGTTACTTACCACGACAACGGTCAAAATTTCGATAAAGCAGAATCAATTTGATCACTTACATATATTAGAATCTCCATAATCTTAAGCTCTGGAGTACTTAAAACAGTTATTATAGCACCTCTCCACAACGGCAAAAAGCGCGAAAAAAATGTCCATCAAATCTACTTCCATTAGGCCTAACGTGGCTTCCGTTTACTTACTAGCTGTAAATGGAATCAAGCGGAAAAAAGCCGTCCTGCACCTGCAACTCAGTGGCAAGAGTCAGGATGGGATTGCATTAGGCCAGCAAATGGTTCTAGCAGTATGCCATTACCATATCAGAAGTATTCCAGAGACTCGGCGGTAATTGAATGACCGCTTATGGACAGCGGAGTTGATGGACAGAGGTTTTATTCGGATTGACTATGCCGTTTGCTTCCTACCCTTTTTATTTCCAGATTGTTTGTTTTAGGATATTTGATTGGATAGGTAAGACAAAAATGATATTACTTCGCAAAGATTTTCTTAAGAGAACTGTTAATTAAATCAAATTCTTGAATGATGTAATTAAAAATGTTTGAGAAAGGATAAAATTACACCGATAGTTTTAAATGAATCGATAATAACTTTTGTGTTTTGTATTAACTAAAGCTTAAGAATACTGATATTATATAGCAAAAAAATGAAAAAAAACCCCTCTTGCTGTGTTTTATTATCATTAAAAACACCAGTCGTTTTCATATCTATTGTTGTTTTTTTATTTTATTATTTGTTCAAATGGTATAACTTAGTTTGGTGTTTTGTACTAAATGTGGATCAACTGAAATATTTGCCACGAGTGAGATAGTCAAAGTTCTAGTTTAATCCTTAATTGTTTCCTTAGTTCTAGTTTAATTCCATTTAAATTTAGAAACTACGTATGTGCTTGGTTAAAACTATAATTTAAGTTAAAAAATATATATTATGTTAATGAAATACACTATATAGATAATCGCATACATGTCATGTGGCAGTTCTTGCAAATTCCACAGCGATAGAGAGAAAATAAAAGATACACGCACATATGCAATAAGACACATGTACCTACATATATATTTTGTATTTGCATTAATTCTTCTAAAATACTGTTCCAAAATAAAATGATTATATATATAACATATAATGTATAAATCATTAAATAATTTAGAATACTGTAAATAAATCTTCAGATTTCAAAAAACACAAACAGCTTAATAAATTTGCAGACCTTTTCAATACAAAGCCATATTCTAATCAAAATATATTTTCTGAAAGCTGATTAATCAGAACTAAATACCAGCAGCAAATATAGCAAATGGACAAATATTAAAACCAATGTTTCAGAAGCATACTGTTCATAGAATGTTTGTAATAATGAAGTTGTAGTAATAATTTGAAAATAATGCAATGAGATTTGCTCTATCAATTAACTGTACTTAATTTCCAATGTGAAAGCTTAGTTCCTATTTTATTCGCACTCAGTAGAATTAAGTTACATTCATTTGGAAATCCTACTTTCAAGCTAATGCATTTAAGAAATTAACATAGATGTATTAATGTATCGTATTCTGATAACAATAAAGTGTATCTTAATGAGGCAAAATATAATTTAGAAAGGAGTCAGCTATAATTAAAGAATACCCTACGGTACTGAAATCTTTAGTAAATATGAACATTTTGTGAAGAATTTATGACTTTCTATTCAAGCAGGGGTACAAAGTAATGTCAAATCCTTTTTGAAGATGTTAGAAAGCGGAACTCAATCCATTCAGAGTATTTTATAATTTTTCACATATACTTTGGATAAGACTAAACTAGAGTAAGCGAAAGTTTAAATATGTAACTCATTTTATAAATCTGCTTAAATATATAGTTTAAATAGAAACTACTAATACAGTTATAAATTTTTTTATCTAGTAATACTAGATACACAGTTTCACAAATATTTGATAAATGAAACACATAAAATATATTTTAAATTAATTTTATACACAGTTGTAAGGAATTCATATTTAATTTATGCATCGAAGACTCGAAGGTTTAGATTTAGTTTAGTTTTATAATTAAAGAATTACGTATGACATTGATCAGCAACCAATATTTATACTAAATAGACAACTGTTTCATGTAATGTATCCATTTTAAATAATTGTGATTCAGTTAATACTTAAACATATTGCATTTACAATACATTTCAAAGTACATCAGAAAGGTGAACTAACATATATATGAATGACTGAGTTACAAATTATTGATAACATATTTGATATTAATAGAAGACCTTCCACGCAGGAAAGGATTAAACAATGCGTAAAAGTCCTCTTACTAATAATTTTAAATAACACATCAAGTCAATGGAATTATACATATACACACGAATAAAGATTCTGTATATCTAGATATGAAATATTTTTTTTTCTTTCAAATTGGTTGAAATTCTACAGTTTAGTCTTTGCAGAAACAGCAAGTCTTCATGTGTGACAGCTATTTCATCGGAGGCCCATCTAATGGTGGCTCCTTCTGTCAAATCTTTGACGCTTGAATTTATTCAATTCAAGCTCTCGTCAAATGCTAAATATTGCTTCGATTTAATTTTGCTAAGAGTACTAGAGCCAAATTGATAAGAGATGAAAATGTAAATGATATTATTTGAAAAGATGCATATTTTTGGGAGAAATTCCAAAACAATACATAAATAGAAATCAATAAATACTTTGGTCGGTGGTTTTGGTTTGGACAATCGGTGCAGATTCTTCTCAAACACGCCTTATGCTACACATAAAGACTATATAGATTCGGAATACAGATGTAGAAGCTTTACCAAACGTGGCGCACTTCTAAAATACCAACGCATAATAATTCTATAAAAAAACAAGTAAGCTGAAGGATAAAGTGGAATTTCATAGCACCTTACATTATGAATCACGAGGGAAGGTCTTGATAGTGGTGAAAAGGGAGGGTGAGATAGAATTGGGAATGTGGAGAAAAATATGATGATCCATCCACGCTCGGTGATTAAATCGAGAAATCCCAGCAGTGGGAATATTTCGTTTTGTGCATCTTCCCCCCTACCAACCCCTTCATCTTTTAATCTCGTGGGGAGCATTTACCAGTTGCTGACACGAAAGTGGATGCTCCTGGAGTAAGATACAAACGAGCGCATTCACACTATTAATGGAGGGAAATATATCTATCCTTTGCCTTTAAATTGCTCCTTAATTGATATTAATAGTTTGCTTTTAGGCAGGAATCTTTCTTGAAAAGTCTTTGCCTTTCTTTTTAATTTCCTGGAGGAGTAGAAACTATAACGTGGTGGAATTGATGACCCAGGTGTGTCTTGCCTTTTCCAAAACCAGAACGTGGGCGTGGTTTTGGTGCTAGAGAAATTGGATTCGATACTTTTAAAGGGTTTTCGGAAGTCCCTCTTGTTTAAATAATGAAGTTTATCTTTGTCAAAAATGGTGAGAGGAAGTCATTATTAAAAAATATTGATTTATGTATGGAAATTTCGTTAAGTCACCCTTAAATACACATTGTTGCCAATTGTCTTCATTCCAATTCCTTTTAATTTTATTCAAAGACCTGAGTGTACGATTCTGAATGTATGTTGATAGCCATAGACAATAAATCACGTAGGAAAGAAAAAAAGACGATACTTTTGGCGTGTAAGTTATATATATATACATATATTAACATTAGAATGTGTGGGGGGACACCGTTCAATGTGTTACTTGGAGAGAAATTTTCTACTTTCATGTTTCCTATATTGAAAATAGGATTTATTGAATTGATGATTTATGGATTAAAAAAAATACCTCTCACCTCTTGTTGGGTTAGCTATCAATGTTTGATGATGCATTTAAAAATTTTAATGCATATATTCCAGGTTGTGGGGGAAAACTGTATGTTGCTATATGTCTACATACAGTTTTTATCGAAAAAAATATTCAATATTATTACTTGGATTTTCTATATTTATTGTTTAGGTAACCTATAAATACATTTCTATAAAAAACTTTTTTTAAAAAAATTCCAGCATTTAAGGGTTAAGAAGACCACAACCAACGAATGTAACTTAAGCACAATCTTGTGTGTCGCTTTTCAGTAATAGTCAAGCTGACAATGCCATGCGGTTTTTAACTGAAATATTATTTTCAAAATGATTTTAATAATTTTTAATTTATTTAAGATGAAATATATTAAATAATTTGGATAAAGAACGCTTATAACTTCACTTTTAAATGATTCTTTAATGAAATGAATATTTCAATGAATAATTTTTAAAAATATTACACGTAACAAACATATTTTCAAAATGACACCTAATCTTAAAATATAAGTAGAGAGATTTATGTGTAAAGAAGAACATTCAGAAAAAGTAAAACTTATTAGATCTACAGTGAGTGTCCAATCGAGATTTATATTTGTATTCCTGTCTATTTATGAAGCATTTTATCAGTTTATTCTTATAACGTAAAGAAAGTTTTTTGAAGTTTTTATATTTTGTATTTCCATTTACTATAGTTATAAAAATGTTATTCCACAATTGACTAATTTAGAAATTATTATCTAAAAATCTTTAGATAAAAAAAATCCATTTATGATTTTATTTTCAAAAACATTCTTTTTTTGCAGTTTTAAATTAAACATATGTAAAATAATAATTAAGCTGCTCTAATAATTAAGTATTTAAAATTATTATTAATCAAATAATAATTTGCACCTTACTTTCACTTGCTAATTCTTTTTACTTTATATACTTGTTTAGATTTTAATTGTATTATAGATAATTTTATGTATTTTTATTTCTAATCTAGCTACTATAATCTAGGATACTATGCTACATTAATAGTAAGGCACAAATAAGCAAATTTTTCTCTGAAATAAGTAAATCCTTTCCAAATACCGCCAAGGTCCTTTTATTTCACTGGGAACCCTTCCGAATAATTTTAGTAATAGCTGAACAAAAAAAGAAAAAAAATGTATATTTATGCCGGGAACACGCAACGCACATGTTCATCAAAACAGATGCATTCGCCGGTGCCACTCAAGGAGTTATTTGAAAAACGCTTATTTTCCTATACACTGTATAAAATTTTTTTCTCCTATTATAATATTTTCCGTATATCTGAAAATATGCAGGACGGTTTTATGCTCAAACAATGCAAATTAATGATTTAAAACTAATGTTGGAAAAATTTCACTTACCAGGCACCAGCATCAATAAATCTTTCGCTTCTAAAACTTCGTTGAATATTTCATCGTACAATGACAGGCAATTAAACTCACAAAATCTAAAAGTAGAAGAAAAAACAATCGTTAAAATTTAGTAACATGTAAAATAAAAGCTAAATGATCTAAATCCTAGTCAATTTCAAAAAGTACGATTTAATGACAAAATCATAAATATTGATAACAATTGTTGAAACGTTGTATTAACACATTGATTGAAATGTTAAAATGGTAATTGAAGCATATGTTTATAAATAATTTCTATTCAAATCATCTTAAAAGATTTTCATTAAAAAAAACCTATAATGAGATAGCGTCTACTTAAGAATCAATAAATTGTCTGCATTTATTATAATTAATTTCGTAATAAATGAGGATAAACCTTTCAGAATTCAAAATGCTAAGTTTTATATGAAAAGTATTATTTAAGAAATAAAAAGTTTCATTTAGGCGTAGTTATAGAAAACAATGGCAATTCCCACACAAAAAAGTATCACGTGCTCAATTTATATTACATTTAATGTGATTGCAAACTTCGTTTTAAAAATTAAATCTTAATTAGAGTAAGTACAAGAAAGTCGTTTTAATCTAATGAATGAATCATTGCACTATTTTACATTTCTGAAAAGGCTTGTAAAGCTTTGCAGCTATCTAATCTATGTTAGACAAATGTAATAACTCACCAAAATCATTATAATAAAGGAGAAAAAAAAATTACCAAAAAAAGTAATAAAATTATAATCTAAATATTTATACATTAGTACAAAATAAGCCTCCGTATGAGCTCCAGGTTCTACAAAGCAATTCCTTTCAAGAATAAAAATATACTTGAAAATTCTAAGATATTTAATTACATATATCTACCACAAATATTTTACTCTGTATCAAAAATATTCGTCAATATTATTCCATTCATAAAAGCTACTGCCTCTAGTAAACATTATGAGAAACTTAATATTTGTTTACCCCATTTGAACTTTGAATATAATTATTAAAAGTGTGAATGCTTACAGCGTTTTCAAATTGTTAGCAATGAAAGCCTGGTATTTGATGAAAATTTAATTTGCATTTAAATATTGACGTTTTAAAATTACTAACTGTAATTTATATGTATTATTTTTTCATGTGAAGATAATATTTTAAAGTTTTATTTAATTGATACGGTATTCTGTATATCGTGTACAACTATTTGTATATTTATTAAATATTTCTTTATTAAATATATACCGTAATTTTTGGTTCTTTTATTTTCAAATCTGTAAGTATTACTTTATCTTAACTTTTCAGAATAGTACTAAACAAGTAGTATAAATAAATTAAATCAATTCCTATTCAGGTCAACAAAGAAATTGGTTTATCTTAGTTACGTGTTTTTTATCAAATAATTACAATTAATATAAATATGCATATACATATAATAGAATCACAATATAAAGTGGCAAAATAGAAAGTGGTTTTCCTTGTAATTTTCTCTTTTATATATGGTGTTGAACTATTATTTTTGTTTGTTACTATTTATTCATTCTCAAATCATCTTCCCAGAAAATAGGTTATCCCTGGTGGGATTCAAAGCCACGACCTTTGGATTAGAAGTCCAACGTGCTATCCATTGCGCTACAGGGTCACGACGAGCGAATTTCCTTTTTATATATAGTGATGGACTATTATTTCTGTTTACTACTATTTATTTCTCTATTAAATTATATTAATGAATTAATTTCAAAGTAAATGTTACATTTTCATTTGGTTTTATTCATGTGCGTAGCTACCGCCGTAACAGCCGTATCAATGGTACCGGGCCCCCAAGTGATAGGGGCCCTAACAAGTGTAAGTGAAACATCGTAAGGGGTCCTGAAAAATACGTTCAAGGAATTTTGATACAGTGCTCAGTCAACACTAGCTACACCAATGGTTTTATTATATTTTGATATAAATCAATTTAAAAATACACATGGATCAATCTTTACTATTGATGGAAGTTACGAAAAACAAATTTTTTACGCAAAGAACTTTTTTATATGCATATTCTTTCAAGCATGTATAATCAGTTTAAACGATGGGACTAAATAAAAAGGGAAAACTTTGTATCTTTTATCGATTTTCTATGTTAAATTAAGCGAAAACGAGTTAAAAAGTCAGCTGTAATTTATCTAATTTCTTCATGTAGAATGATTACAAGATAAAAAAAAAAAATAAACATTACTCAGGACAGTGTAACATTCACTTAAGCCTAATTCGGAGTCAAGATATCCAAGTTAAAAAAAAATGGGGAAAAAATTTTTATTTTCAATCGGCAAGAGACAAAAAAATCAAGTTTTTAAATATATTTTTTTTTTCTTTTTTTTTTTTTTTGGACAAATGTGTTTGTCGTTTTTACTGTTTTACGACTTTTGTTGAATATTTTTTAAAAAATTACTTTTGGGGAAGAAAATTATGTTTAAACCAAAGCTTTTTTATTAAGTGTGATATAATGTTCAAATTTTAAAAATATTTGTCATTCCACATAATTTTTTTTTTTTCGTTTTAAAAAATTGCGAATCATTTTTTTTCAAATGACTAAAACTATACCAATATTTTTCTTATTCTTGACCATCTAATATTCTCAATTTGCATTATTAGAAGAAAAAAGAATAATCACTCTAAAAATATTTTTTTAAAAAGTAAAACTTCTCTTTTCTGGATATTCGAAGGAATCAAATTGAAAATTTTATTTTCAGTTATATTAAAAAACTTATTCTATAGCAAATACAAGGGAAAAAAGTACCACACATTATCTAAAACTATTTCATATGACTCTCAAATGTAAGAAAAAAATGTTTTGTACCAACTTTTCATGTTTTGGCCTTATGTAAAAGAGCTCACTTAAAGTACATGTTTCATTATATATATATATATATATATATATATACTATCTTGACTAGTTATAATTACGTTTATAGAGATTTGTATATATTTATGGATTATATATATATATACGATGGTACATTAAAAAAATTTGATAAAGCAAAATTTTTAACATTGAAATATTTAAAAAGTATTAAGAAAAAAAAATATCGGAATATTATATATGGTGATACTTTATTATAATTAAATATAACACTCAAAGGTGAGGAATATTATATTGAAAACACGCGTTTTTTAAGTAATACATAACATGAATATATTTTCCTATTTATTAAGATTTTAATGTAGAAAACTTATAAAAATATATCAATGGTAATTTTAATTATAGTCTATGTCTTTAAAATAGTTTCCTCAATTATATCGAAAGCAACTTTCATTAGTAAAATAAAAAAAGAGCTAGCAGTATTCACAAACTATTTCATAAATTAAAATTTGTTACATAATTTTAAAACAAAAAAACTCATTTTTAATCTTATACACATTACATACAGAAAATTTCGAGGCGAGTATCCATTAGCAATTTTTCACCTTTATATTATCTTAATCATTAAAAAAATCACATTTTCGTCATCGATTATAAAGTAATGCAAGCAGGTATTATGCTTAATTAGTAAGAACTCCATATAATCCAGTTTAATTCGTTAATTTCCTTCATTTTCAATATTTTCACCCCATTTACTTCTTAAAAGTATCTCAGAATTCCCCGCGAAAAAAAAGTTACGATGTTTTCAATTAAACTGCTAATGGCCTACATAAATATCCAAACATTTCATTAAATCTCTAAACAAGAATTATCTCTTCTTAGATAAACCTATCGAGTTGAGAAATGTTCGGGAAAAATGAGTTAGGAAATGTAGCCAAGTGGAACAACCGCCATCTTGGCTTGGCGCGATAAGCGCCGGAAAGAAAAGCCAAAAGTATTAATTACTTTTACAGTTAGAGCGGAAGAACACTTAATAAGGACTGGGTGAATGCGTTCCACAGTGTAAGTTAAATATACTTTTATCGAATTTTCTCACTTCCGAGAGTTCTTTTTCAACGATTTATTTGTAAATTTATCGAGTGTTTCGTAGTCTTAAGTTTTCCATAATTGCTCCGTGTATGGTTCAATAAACTGAGTGTCTCGTATGAAAACGTGGAAATTATTTTAAAGATTTAAATTTTGAAATTAATAAACTATTTTTGAACATCACATAAACAGAAAAAAATAAAATTACCTGCGTGCTTTTAATGATCCGCCATTTTTTTCTCTATTATTCGGAGAGTTATTATTAGAAAATATTTAATATATAATTGGATAGCTGAAAGCTGAAAAGAAAATATCCAATGAAATTAATTAATAAGAATTAATTAAGATTAAGTAAATGGTAAGTAACCATATTGTTTTGTCTTATTTTGATATATATTATTAATATAACTTTGAAATATTTAAAAGCATCATTATATAACATAATTATGATGTTAAATCTTTTAGTTTCAGAAATAATTATCGTCAAGCACCAGTACTTTGTTGCTCTTATCAACCCCTGTTGCTTAAATTAATTTTATGAAAGTGTCCCAAATCATTTTAGTAATGTTCAATGCATATATGACTACATTAAATGTTAGAAAACATTTACAAACGTCTTAAAATGTTTAATGTTTTAACGTTAAATGTTTTAATTCTCTTAATAATGTACATACGAGTATAATGAAGACAAACATCGATGGTTTATTACATTACTTAATCAGAGCTCAACGTTTACAAAACGGCATTCTAAGCTCATATATTGGAAAATGAAACTTAACAGAAATATTATACATGAAGAGATTGGGAAAAAACATGTTTTTGCATCCTTATTTGTAAGAAGGGTAAACGATTGACAACTAAATTCGAGAAGGATTTTCATAGTAAAAATAGAGTTTAATTGCATGGAATTTCAAGAAGAATTTTTATAACAAGTATTCCAAAAAGATTTCAAATTCACATTACCATTTTGAAAATTAATTAATTCTTGTTGGTTTCTTGATTGATCCTTTCAACTCTTTCAAGATTGCTTCTGAGTTGATTGTCCTTTAAAGCTTAAAATCCACCAAATCTTTTTTTTTTCTTGGCTTTGAAAAATCTCCTCTACTTTACCAATGTTCACCACCATAAGAAAAGAAAAGTGTTTTTCATTATCTTTGTGCGGAATTAAGGAACTTTAATCTACTTTAGGTGCTTCAGGGATCAGCTGCAGCGTTCCAAAAGGCTAAGATTCTACCACTAGTCACAAGGAAAAGACGACAAAAGAAGCAATTTTGACTGAAATAAAATTGGCTTAAACATTGTTGCGGACTTAAAAGAAAAAAAAAATCGCAATATAAGCTTTACTCTAAACGGTTTTGATGTATTTTTGCTTTTCTCAAAAATTTTTTAAAGTTTCTAGAAAGGCGGGTAATCCGAGCGTAAATTGTTCCCACATTACAAGCAATCTTTAATTTTATATACACAATGTATATTTCTTTTTAAAAATGCACAGTACTTTGCTTCAAAACCAATAAAATAATACTAAATATTAAGTTTTAAACTTTTGTGATTATATACTAGAACATAGAAATACATTACTACTATTTATAAAAGTAATATATTTTTGATTATATATATAGAGAGAGAGATAGATAGATAGATAGATATAGATAGATGGAGATAAATAGATATAGATAACAAGTAATATAAAAAAAAATAAGTCAATTCCTACTTGGATCACAACGAAGAAATGTTTTATTTTAGCTACTTTTTATTAAATAGTTACAATTAATATAAATATGTATATACATATGACAGAATCACAACATTAAGTGGAAATTACTTTTTATTAATTATCATTAAAGAATCGTATTGTCATCCCAAACAATCGTGTATATAAAATTTCAGTTCAATTAAGCGCTTTAAAATGCTTTTTATTAACGATTGAAAATTCCACCAAGATAAATAAACAAACAAACACACAAATAAATAAATAAATATATAGATATTGTGAGTTAATAGTAGGAATTCAAAAAAGATAGAGATGGTAGATTGATGGATATAAATAAAAATATAGAAAGTAGATAGATAGATATAGATAAAAAGATAGACAGTATATAGATAGATATAGATAAAAAGATAGATGCTAGATAGATAGATGGTATACATATAGATAGAAATAAATAGATAGATGGTAGACAGATTGAGATAAATAGATAGATGCTATATAGATAGATGGAGATAAATTGATAGATATAAATATTGTATCGAGACAGTGGCGCACATAAGGGGGGCTCCTGGGGGTCCAGACCCCCCAAAGCCTTGATTTTTTTCTGATTGATTATAATTCTATGTATATAGTATGTAAAATTTAAGTAAGTATTTGTTATTAATGATTAATTTTATTAATTAATGCTAATTATTTATTCAATAATTAGTTTTTTACTGTGTTTTGTTCCCGAAAATCGACAAAATCAATCGACAAATTCCTGTGTGCGCTACTCTCTCTCTCTCTGTATCGAGATATATATATTTTATAAAACTACAATTTAAAGATAATGTAACAAAAAGGTAACTGAATACCTAACATTATCTCTAAAATGTATAAGCAAATAGAAAAGATATATGTATGAAGAACACATAATCTTGCATTATATTTAGAATATAGACTTAAAGATACCGCGAGAGATTAGGTCTAAAAAACTTTGTATCATACATAAAATATTACATGCACAATATACTCGAAAATCCAGTTGAAATACAAATAATGCTTTAACCATTTGAGGAAAATAATACCATAAGCAAATTTACATTAGTCTGAACGTAATTTTCACTTTTAAGAAATATCTATATTCTAGAACTATTTTAAAAAAATAACGTACTTTGATGGGTGTGGAAACAGGTCAGATCTAATAGCCTCTATAAAATGCCCCTTCAAAATTTATAGCATTAACTATTTTATAATGAAATGATGTAAATATAAAAAAAAATATTTTAGTTCACTAAAGACAGAAAAACGGTGTATATATACTACCGATATTACCGTTAATAACATAAAAGGTTTGTTTTAGTGTATAAGGAACAAGTAAAGGTATTTGATTCATAAATATGATGAGTTACTACAACTTAAAAATTATATTTCGAGCTCATGGACATAAAATTATCATTTTTTAATATAATTCAAAATCAATCAGTAATTTAAAATGAAGTATTATTTTTCATGTTAAAATGACCTATTTTTGTCCAAGCATCACTATGAAAAGAAACTTCTGAACATATAGCAAAAGTATTCTTTCGAAGCTGAATAAGATTATAATACCTTTAAATATGTGTTGTAGAATTATTTTACAGCATTAAATGATTTACTATAGGAATATGGAATGATATTATATGAGTCTTTACAAATATTGCCTCAAACTACATGTTCCAATGTTTATTAATTTTATGAAAAGGAAAAAAAAAATGCACATAAAAAAGAAGATAGATTAAATACGGAAGTAAACAGTATAAAGACATTCTAATCTGACCCCCCCCACATATATATATATACATATGTTAGAGTGTTTTCTGTTCATCTGTGAAAAACAGATTGAATATGGAAGTGAATAGTATAAAGACATAACAAAATAACACTCATACACGCTTGTATACATGGTTTTTGTTCATCAATCACGACGAGAAATTTACATCATGCAAAAAATATTATTATAAATTGATATGAATGTAAAACATCAGATTAGTTATACAAACTTTTCTACAATTAATGAACTTTCATCTCTAATATTTAACTTTATTATGATTTTTATTACTATTTATGTATGTGATTAAATGTATTTTACTTTTATTGGTTTTATTACTGGATTCGACGTAAATAAAACACAATGTATTAATTGAATATAAACAAATGCAGTGAGTGAATGTTTATTAATGTAGCAATATAAAGAAGAACGAGGGCTATTGGTGACGGCCCCCGTATATTTGAACACTGATCATGTGACTATTACCAAATGCAGTACATTAGAACCTGTTTTTGTGCGGTCATTTTTTACGCGATTTTATTTTTGTGCGATTATTTTTTATGCAGTGTATGAATTTCAATGGCTTTGGCACCACTGTAATGTTTTCTATCTATTTACTAGTGGTGTAACGGAGAATGTTAGGACCCCCTCCCCCCTGAAATTCAGGTTTCACCTTTAATATTTACCTTTAAATTACGTAAATACGTATTTAGCGTAAGTTAGGCCTTGGGCCCCTAGAGTCCTGCCCCTTCCCCCGCGATGTAGACATTTCAAGACGCTCTGTTCATTTGTTATAAACAGTCTCCCAGCAATGCGCATTTAGTTGCTTTCTCTCAACGCTCCAACAGCCCGCGCTTGATTGAAGACGAAACTTTCAATGACAGTGACATTGTCAATAACTTGATAAATTATGAAGACGGACAAGAAGCCGGATTCTTTGAGAGCGGATAGAAATATGCAGGGATCCAGCTTTTCAACAAATTGGAAAAACATTTTTTTAAAAATAGATACCAGCTAAGAAAGGAGTATAAAATTCCAAAAAGGGCTTCAATCATGTATAGCTGGTTATCGTGACATTTGCAAGCAACTGCCCACCCGTCCTCGTCACAAAAACTTATCTTTTACTTTATGTCGCCAAAAAATAAATCAATTGAAATTGCATCTTTAAGTGACGAAAGAATTTTGAACTTAATCATTACAGGACTTTGGATTCGATGAGTAGCGATGAATTATGTATATCCATTTTAATGACTTATCCATATATACAATGAGAAACTATATGTTTTTAAAACGTTTCCATGAGTAATAGTCTCCATTATTTCTTTTGTTATAGAAGTACTCTTACATAAATTTCATAAATAATTGTCATGTTTTATTAATGTAACTTTTTTTATGTGGTCCCTATCCACTGCAAAAAAAAAGTTTTTTATAGTGTTTCCACGAAATTTGTTTTATGTAAGAATTTATGAAATTTTTGTATAGTTTTTTTGTGTGTTTATTTTTATGCAGTCCTTATCTACCGCTCAAAAACAAGTTCAATTGTAATTGTAAATGTAATGTTAAAAGTATCTGTTTCCCATAGTGAATAATTATACGAGAAATACACTTTTACTTCACTCGATGGAAAGCATTTTTAAGTAATTCAATTAAATAATTATTTGATTCTTTTCAAGGTCGAAGTAACTTAAAAAACAATTACTTCACTTTCTTTTAATCTCGTTCTTTCTGAAATTGGCTGTAAAATCTCAAGAGGGTTTAAGTCACACACATTCAAGTCTTAGGACTTGGTGTTCACCTCCTCTTGGGACTTTTAGTCATTCTTGAATTAAAGAGTTTGAACTTCGGAAAGGGATAGTGGAATTGGATCAAGTTTGACACAAATTCAATTTACAGTATTTTATACTTTTGTTCATTTTTCTAGTTGAAATCGGATCTTTCAAATAAATACTGTAAGATTTGGTAACCGTTAAAAATAAGAGATACTTTAAAAAAATAACAATCTATTGCAGTTTTCTGTTAAAGTTACTACTCAAAAATACGAAACAATTTAACAGATGTTGTGAAAAGATTTACTATCTATTTTTTAATGTAAATAATACTATTTATTGAAGTTGTAATAAAGGAAATTTTGACATATCCTGGATATCACTAAACTCGCTTTCCCAGATACATAACACGCTCGATTCCCAGATACATAACACGCATTATTAAATAACTCAACACAATACAATTTCCAGGGAATTTGAGATTTATTACGGATATAGATTACACGGCAATTTATTAAGTTTATATGGCAATGTCTGAAAGTCTTCAAGAATATTTTTAACATTTTGTAAAGTCTTATTAAATTACTTAACCTGTATTATATATCATTAAGAGTAAACGTAAAGTTAAAGACTGTAATTTCACATAAAAAATGTTGTACCAAGGTTCTATTTTTTCATTTTGTCATAGCGGGGCTTTTTTCATGCTATTTCAGAGAGTAAAGATAGGTAACGGTATTATATTGTATTAATTTGATAATAAATTATTTGATTAAAATACTTTTTTTTTACTTACTTAAAATTAAAATGGCCCAAATAAGTCCAGCAGATTTTCATTTGTAAATTTTTAAGGAACTTCTTTGTTATGATAATTTATTGACTTATATAAAAGATTATTCTATATGCAAGTGGTGATCAAATGAAAAGGTACGAAACGACACGGTGGGTACTAATGTAGACTTTATTCAAAATATACTCCATAGGCCTGAGCACAACGATCCCACTGATGAAAAAGCAGCAGGATTCCGTGTTCCCAGAATTCCTGTGGCTGTGACGAGATCCAGTCCTTCAGTGTCCTTGAGTACGTCGTCCGAGTTGAAGCACTTCCCTTTCAGGTGTTTCTTCAGTAGACCAAACACTTGGAACTCGCAGGTCGACATGTCCGGACTGTAGGGCGGATGGTCGAACGTCTCCCATTTGAACTTATCCAGTTCCATTTGTGTGACTCTGGAGACGTGTGGACGCGCGTTATTATGGAGCAGAACCACACCCTCCGTGAGCAGCCCCGGTCTTTTGTTCTTGATGGACCTGCGTAGGCGTCGGAGTGTCTCACAGTACACATCGGAGTTAATGATTTTTCTGTGTTCGAGGAATTTCACAAGTAGCGAACCTTGAACGTCGAAAAAGACAGTGAGCAACACCTTGCCTGCTGACTTCAAGGCTCTGAACTTTTAAGGGGGAGGTGACGACGCATGCTTCCACTGCATGCTGTCCAGCTTTGTCTCTGGCTCGTAGTGATAGCACCAGGTCTCATCACCTGTGACGATCCGCTTCATGAAATCGGGGCCTTCCTGTTACCAAAACAGATGTTGCAGTGCTAGTCCCATATGTAGTTTCTTTTGCTGGTCGGTGAGTTGCTTCGGAACCCAAGCGGCACACACCTGCCGAAATCGCAACCGGTCGTGAACAATTGTCCACACGGTTCTATAGCTGACATCCACCTACAGCGCCATCATTTGCAATGTGACACGCCGATCACTTCTCACTAGGTTGTCCACCTTGTCGATGAGATCTCTCGTGATGACTGTGTTTGCCTGGCCTGGTCTCTGGTCATCTACCACACTCTCACGGCCTGCACGAAAACGGGCACTCCATTTTCTGACAGACTTGCCAGAGACACATTTCTTTCCGTAAACGATCACCATCCGCCAATGAATAGCTGCCGGTTTCTCACCTTCCGCCTTCAGAAATCGGATTAATACTTCGCTGCTCCTCAATCGTCAAATTTTGCAACGCGAACTCCATCCTGTCCTCATACGGACTGCCGCATCATTTGGAAGCCGCTTTTTATAAGAACCTTTGCTCTCTCCTGCGCATGCGGGCGCCCGCGCATGATCCGATCCCAGTCAGAGCCTCCAATGGCACACCGAGATGTCTCGCTACATTCTCCCATGGTGGAATATGCAAATATTTAACTGTTTCATTTTTATGTTGTTTCGTACCTTTTCATTTGATCACCCCTTGTATAATAGATTTATACATAAGCTATGACTTTATATACAAACATTTTCCTCCAAATATATTGCATTCCTTTAGGATAAGACACTCTGTTGATACCACTTAACTTTCAGAATCATTATAATGTAAACTTCAAAATATTTTTGATAATTTTGATCGAACAGCTAGAATTGAGTGTGTGAGAGAGTGTGTGAAGACATCTTTAAACTACTTAAAACACGTTGGGAAAGAAAAAAAATTATACATGATTTCGATTACAAAAACCGTTTTAAATTCTTATTAATGATAAAAATTCCTATGCTTATGTATGATGAATATCTTTTAAATGAAACAAAGAAACTCGGTAAGTTTAATACTCTTGTTAAACTCGCACTATATATATATATATATAAACTACATTGTTTTCAATTAAAATCTTGAAAAGAAAATTATGAACTTCCCCTCACGGTGGTCCTGCAATAAATTGTTTGACCAACCTCTGCATATTTTAAAATAAACCATGTTGAAAAATGATTCTAATTTTTTATGACAGAAATTTGAATATTTTTGGTTCTAATAGAGTGAAATAGAACTAAAATTACATTGTACCTTAACTATCGTAACATTGAAAAGTTACTATAACTCAAACGGAGTTAAATATTGAAATCTATAGGTAGTTTATAAGAAAGCAATGAATAATTTTCATGATAAAAAAGAGGTTATTCATTGTTTGTATTAACAAGTAACATATACCAATTTACAGAAACGTCAAGATATTATATACACCTACTCAATAACGCGTTGCACCACCATTTGCCAGAAAAACTGCTGTAACTCTCATTGGCATGGATGCCACAAATTCTTGATAGATGACTGGAGACAGGGTGTGCCAAATATCTAAGCAGTGGTCATGCAAAGACGAGATATTCCGATATAGAGGTGTTTAATCACTAATTTACTTTTCTATGAAATCCCAAATATGCTTTATCGTATTAGGATACAGCAAATTAAATTACCAGAACATTAATTGGAAGTAATTAAGATGCTCCTCGAATCACTCGTACATAATTCGAGAATTGTGACTTGGGATGCTGTCCTGCAGGATGATTCTATTTCCATTTGGGAAAACAGACACCATTTAAGGTTGCAAATGATCCGCAATTATGCTTAGCTCAGTCTGCAGTTTTCATGGTCCCTTTCCACTACAACTAAGGGTCCCAGGGCTACCCATGAGAACATTCCTCAAAACATTATAACTCCTTCACCAGGCTTAATATAAACTCTTGTACAGTGGAAAAACAACTATACCCGTGGAAGACGGCACACCTTGATACAACCATCAACGTTGTAAATGAGAAATCATGACTGCTCCCCCCCCCCGACCAGTTAACTATCTTTCACTCTTCAGAGTACAATTTTGATGTTACTGTGCTCTCATGTAGGTGTAGTTGATGATAACACAGGGTCAACAGAGGAACACATGAGTGGGACGTTTGCTGTGCAGTCCAGTATCCAACAGTGTCCGCTGAGCCGTACTTGGGCGTGTGTTGAATTGGACTGTCAATTGACCCACTGTCTGGTGACGATTTTGGTTTACTTAGTGGGTCAGTCACCGACGTCTTTTTTCTTTGATGACGCTAGGACGTCCAACAGCTTGTTAGCTACTGCTGAATTCACCGTCATTTATTCACTTTACACAAATACTGATAACGGCAGATCGCGAAAGGTCTCCCAGCCATACTGTTTTTGAGATACTCGTTCCGAGTCCTTGGGCGATTACAATCTGTCATCTATCGAATTCGCTTATATCAGCAGCCGTTCCCATCATTCGTAAAAGTAAGTTCAAGAATGATTCCTTTCAGACGAATTAAATGTGTGTTTGTCCTCATGAATCCATTTAACAGTCCACAATATACATGGATATCGTCTTGATTATTGTAATGTTTAATGCGAGACATACTACAAATCAACATAAACACTAACAGAATTTACATTTTAGATGCTGAGGTGCGCACAGCAGCTCCCACGCATGGCCAATATTTCAGCACACCTTATCCAGCAGGAGTTAAATACCATGTTCTCTTATTCAGGTACCGACCACATCATGCAGACGAGTTCATTGAAAAGCGTCGTGGTGTTCATAATGTCTGAGATCAACAGTGTGAGTATATATGTACATACATACAAACATTCATCCATCCATCCGTTTATCTATCCATCCATCCATACATGCATACATATATATTACAAAATAATATTTAATAATATTATCTACAAACAAAATAAAAAAATTAAACGATATTAAGAAGTTCATCTATTATTGTATAGATAATGATTATATAATAAATTTGAAAAAATACACATGCACATCATAAAAACGTTGATCGTCTTTGTAATTTTTATTTCTTTTTTTACAAATACACTGCATAAAATAATGTCCCAAAGCTGTCTAGTTTTAAATACTTATTTTTTTTTCTTACAGTTTTCTCTCACACATTTAAAACATATTATTTACTATCAAATTTTAGCATTTCAAACAACTAGTGAGCATCAAATATTCAACCAATAACCAAACAGGTAATATCAGCTAGCATCTTTTATGACATCATGTTAATGGTGACGTGTTATGTATGATGTAATTAAGATCTACGTTTTGATTATTTGTTGTTCATACTC